>CABHPR010153081.1:27734-38498 GCA_902168415.1 Peromyscus melanophrys
ACACACACACACACACACACACACACACACACACACACACACACACACACAAATATTCTTTACTACATATGTGTATATATACATATATGTATATATGCGTATACACACATATTCTTTACTACATATGTGTATATATACATATATATGTGTGTATACACACACACACACACACACACACACACACACACACACACATATATATGTGTAGTTAAGAATAAAAGCAGCTGATAGGGATGCATGCACTTTGTCAGCCCACAGAGAGATGGTGGCCTTGTTGTGGGATGTCTTTCTGTATCTGTGAACATGTGTTTCTCTGATTGCTTGATAAATAAAGACACATTGGCCTATGGCAGGGCAGGATGGAGCCAGTCAGGAAAATCCAAGAGAGAAAGGAAAGTGAAGGAGACGCCAGCCTGCCTCCCAAGGAACAACATGCCAGCAGACCGGTAAGCCACGGAACATGTGGCAAAACATAGATGAATAGAAATGGGTTAATTGAAGTCATAAGAGCTAGCTAGCAAGAAGCTTGAGCCATAGGCCATACAGTTTGTAATTAATATAAGCCTCTGTATGTTTACTTGGGTCTGAGCGGTTGCAGGACCAGGCGGGACATAGGAAAACTTCCAGCTAAATGGCCTGACACTTTACTATGTTAAAATGAGAAGGTCTGAGCAGACCATGAATCAATCTTTGATCAAAATCACATCCCATACCCTAATTCAAAAGCAAACAACATGGGCTCACCCCACCTCTGGCTCTAGGAACATCTGGCCAAGCAACCAACATCCATCTGAATGAAGACCCAGCTCCTTGGTGGACTGCGCCTTTCTGCTGCATTATGCAGAGGGCCCCCAGAACTGCAGAGTGACAGTCTCTGGAACTTGCTAGAAAAGGGGTCTCTGGCCATGAAGCACGTGGGGAAGTGGGGCAGGGAGGTAATGGTTTTCACTGGATTCCTTTTTATATTTTATTTAGATTAAGTTCTTCTCAGCAGGGTGATTTCTTAATTAGAGCCGCCCAGCCAGGCAGCCCTCTAGCTCCGACCCTCCACTGCCTTCTAAGGTTTCATGAGGGACCTTGTCCAGCCTTATTTCCTGAGTTCTAATATTTGAATAGTATGCAGTGGATTTCAATGGGAGGAAAAGACATGTAATTTAATCATCTTTATTAGATTTTGCCCATGGATGGGGAGAGGAGGAGGAAGGAGAAGGGACATGGATCCTCCCTAGATTTTCTTTTTCTGTACCTTTCTTCCAGTAGTCAAGGAAGGAAGAAAATCATTACCTCCCCCAACCCTCTTTTTAAAAATAAAGACACTAAATGGAAACATTAAGCCAGAAAGAGGAGTCCGTAGGAGGCAGGATGTTCCAACGTCTGATGGAGCCATTCATGTAAACAGAGTATGCAGTTCCTTTGCTGGTGACCTGGATCTGGAGTGTGATGGTTCTGAAGTCCCTTGCTTTTCCTCTGTACTACAACAGAAGCTGCAGGCAGACTGAACTCACCAAACCTAAGGACCCTGCATGCCGAGCCTGTGGCCTGTGGGCGGCGTGGCCCCCAGGACAGCTGTGAATGAAGCCCAACACAAGAGCAGAGGCTTATTTAAAACATTATTAAAAATGTTTTTGCTTCCTTCCTTCTTTCCTTCCTTTCCTCCTCCTTCCCTCCCTACCTCCCTTTGTCTGTCACTCCCTCCCTCCCTCCCTTCCTCCCTCCCTCCCTCAATCTGTCCATCCCTCCCTTCTTCCCTCCCTTCCTCCCTTTCTCCCTCCCTTCCTCCCTCCCTTCCTTCTTTTTTTTTTTAAGCTGATTGCATGGCAAGCCTGAGCTTTGAACATGACTGTTATGTCACAATGTCCAAAAGTGGGATGCCATAGGATGCTGTTTTGCCTGATCATAACTGACCCGGGTCTAGCCACTCTCAAAGGAAGAAAACAAGCTGGTAGTAACCGAGAAAGACAAGATGGAAGTTAGCACACCGTGCCAGAGGAGCATAAAGAGAGGTGGGAAGAGAGATGCCTCCGGTGGGATGGGAAGTGGGGCAGCAATAGATCAAATCAAAAGGACATCGTGGAGGAAATAATTCTACTGGAGACATTTCCGTGGCTCACCCCATACAAAAAGAATTGTGTTGCTACAGTTGGCGAGGTGGCTCAGTGGGTCCAAGTCTGGTGACCTCAGTTTGATTCCTGGGACCCCACATCATAGAAGGAGAGAACCAGCTACTGCAAGCTCTTCTTTAATTTTCTTCGCACAGACAAAAATAAATACATAAATAGGTGGGGGCGGGGAGGAAAGTCTTTAAAGAATTGAATTGCTAATTCTTTCAGTTGACTTGCAAAATGACTCCCTCCAGCCTATAATCCCCATCCTGTTAATCTTTCCTCAGTTGAAAATGATAGAAAAGAAGTTACTCATTGACAAGATTTCAAGATCCACATTCCCACTGCTCCATTCAAATGAAGCAGGACCTAGGATTTTCAAACCAATTATATCACAGATTAAAAACCAACACCGACCATCTTTATCCAGAGACCTGGAGCACCATTATAATTTTTTTTCCTGTCTCTGTGTGTAAGAAATTGTCAGCCTGTTTAGATTGCCTCACAGCAGAGGCAGAACATTGTTCACCACATCAATTTTAGGGTGGCGGCAGGGGAATTGAGTTAAGTAGTATAATGCTATCTCTAAAAAAGAGAAGAGCATTCTCCTAAGGTTAGGAAGGACTCTGGCTAGCACACCCTGTGTATAAGCTGATTTTGGGCCTTACATTGTTAAAAATACTTGAACTGAGAGTCTTATTTACATATCAGATATCTTCATTAACTAATTATATGAGCAGAAAATGTATTTTCATAGCAATTAGTTTGATAAAAAGTTGTCCTTGGTCCTACAGATTGCCTACTTATTTTAAATTTATGAAGGTGGTATTCTAAGAAAGCCCAACATACAACCCTAATTTTAACAATTCCTTACACTATAGCTACAGAGGGATATGTTGTCCTCACCCGTGTTACCAGGACAGTTGTCTCCAGATCCAAAGGAAACTGAAAAAGAATAGCCTCCTGCCCACCCGTTCACCCTACAGTACAGTTTACCTACAGAGCTCAGTGGGTCTGTGTCCTACTTTCCTGTCCAGTAGCTATGATAAAACACCCTGACAAAAAGCAATTTAGGGGACAAACAGTTTATTTAGCTCCTGGCTCCAGGCTCCAGTCCGTCATTGTGAAGAAGTCAAAGAAGAAACTTGAAGCTGCTGGTCCTCCTCAGTCAAGGGCAGAGAGAATGAGCGCGTGCTGGCCTGGACCCAGCTAGGTTTTCCTACTCTTACACAGTCTAGAGCCTCATACCAGCAATGGTGGCACCCACTAGCAGGCTGATTCTTCCCACATCAGTGAAGATATGACAGTCCCTCACAGACATGCCCACAGGGTAGCCTGCTCTAGACGGTCTCTGGCTGAGACTCTCAATGACTGATGGTCAAGTTGATAATGAAAAGTAACCATAGCAGTCTGGGATATGGTCTTTGATTTTAAAAACTCAAGTGGCAAATTCAAAGACAAATTACTCTGCAAATCTTAGGAGAGCTCTCCCTCTTATTTCCAGGACTCTCTGTCTTGCTTGCCATGCTGTTCCGTTAGACTCCATTGGTAAAGAGGTACCCGAGTCTTGTTCTGGACTCCACCCACTTCGCTGATTTTCCTAGGGTCTGAGGCAGATTTGGGGCTTTAGTTAGAAGTGGGAAGGGAATGGGATTTTGATCAAAGAGTGCTTTAATAGGTCAATGAGTCAAATCTTGGCATGTTTGGATATGTGATTTACTGACCTAAACATACACATAATATTTGAATGCAAAATTGATTCATCTTTTCTGTATTTAGAGAAAAATCCTATTCACAACCTTTCTGCTCAAGAGAAAGCACTTTTTTTTTTATCCTCTTGTGTTTGATTCACACCTTATTAAAAAAAGCCCAGGAATGACAGCACAAACTTGTTACCCCCCACTGGTGGGTGAACACAGGCTGACCCCTCGGACTTGCTGGCCTGCCTATCTAGCCTACATGGCAGGCTCCAAGGAAGTGAGAGACACTGTTTCAAAAGCAGTGGATGGTACCTAAGGGACAAGACCCAAGCTTGTCCCCTAGCCTCCACGTACAGATGTGCACACATATCACACACCAGTGCACGTAAAAACGTACATAGACAACCACAACTGCAGAAGAGTTTAAATGTGAAATACGACACAGTGGCTTTGCCTGAATGAAACCTCAGGTTTCACCAGCGTGTTTCAGCAGGGATGACATGGAGGTGGTTGGTATCAAGGGGAGTGGAGCACATCCCAGGCTTAGCCCTGTGGATATACTGAAAAACCCTTTTAGCCTTTCAAAGGCAATTAACCTAAACTGTCTTTAGCTGCGCATTCTTCATGTCTTGGTGCCTGATATAATCACTAAGGACTTGCCATGTTAAAAAGAAAGCTTCTGGAATCAGGATGAATTGTCTCTGTTCATTTTAATCGTAGCTATGATGCACCCACGGCCAGGCATTATGCAAGATCTGGCTTAGATTAGCCCCTGGCTGGGAGGCTGAGCTAATTTGGTGCCTGCAATCATGTCCGCCCCGATGGCATTCTACTCCCTCCAGGACATGTCCTTCTACTTGTTTTTCTCAGATAGGAGCCATGACTATGTTGGGCCATCTATATTTTCTTGCCCCAGGCCTCTCATGACGCAAGTTGGTGAGACAACTGGCTGGGATTAGGGATATGATCTATGACCTTGAAACAACATGAAATTGACTGACATCAAGGGGGTCCATCCTTGGAAAAATCATAAGTACAGGAATGCATGACCCTAAACTGTTCCAATGTGGGTTCACTACCAGAATCAGAAAGACAAACAAACAAACAAACAACTATAAACAAACAAACCTTTTAAAAGTGCAGTGCTTTTCTTGGGGTGTTACCCAGCCTTGGAGTTCAGAGTAGCAGTGTTCATGCCTTGTGAGAACTGAGGGACCAGCCTGGGATTTCATGCTGCAGAGGCTGGTCAGCTGCCTGTTAAAACAAACCACTGTGTAGTTGTAAGTAAGAGTGAGTTGGGACTGGAGAGAGGGTTCATGGGTAAAGTGCTTACCATGCAAGCTTGAGGACCCGAGTTTGGTATCCAGTATCCGTGTTTGTAAAACGAAACAGGACAGAGTGCAGCAGTGTAATTCACCTGTAAGTGTAGCTGGAGAATTTCTCTCCGGCTCCCGCCAAGTCCTGTCAGTCCCGGAGCCCACTTATAAAATAAACACATAGACTCTTACATTATTTAAAATGCTTGGCCATTAGCTCAGGCCTATCATTGTCTAGCTCTTACTCTTATATTTAGCCCATTTCTATTAATCTATACCTTGCCACGTGGCTCGTGGCTTACTGGTACCTTATATTTTTCTTGTCCTGGTGGTGGCTCCAGGCAGTCTCCCTCTCTCCCTTCCTGTTCCCTCAATTCTCCTCTCTGTTAGTCCCGCCTATACTTCCTATCTGGCTACTGGCCAATCAGTGTTTATTTATACAGAGCGATATCCACAGCACTTCCCCTTTTCTTCTTTTTCAAAAAGGAAGGTTTTAACTTTAACATAGTAAAATTACATATAACGAAACAATTATCGAGTAAGAATTACAGTTACAATATTGAAGGAGATATTCTATCTATCTTATATTTGTGAGTTTAAGGTTTTATATCTAACTTATCTTTTATCATAACTAAGGAAAATTGTAACTATCTAGCTTCAACTACATCAAAGACCTCAGAAGGATATAATATTACCTGAGAAATGGGAGGATGCAAGCAACTTTCGGGAGTCTTGTAGGGCAGACAGAGACAGCTGACAGCCTGGACAGTCACCTCATGTTCTTTGTAAACTTGGGGCATCTGTCTTTAGCCAACAGGGCTAGAGTCTCTCGGTTATTTTTTTCAGTGTCCTGTAGAATGTCTGACAGTTTTCTCTGCGAAGCAGGAACCTGAGGGACCATTTTGTCAAGCAAAGTTCAGTGGTCATCTTTCTATGGGTCCTGCATGTCCAGTTGATCAAGCAGTCCAGGCAAGAACAGTTTCTTGCCCAAATGGCTATTTTTGCCAAGGTGAAGATAAACTCCATATGGAGTGTCTTTGATGCCTATCCTTCTCTCTGAAGCAAATCCAGTGCTGCCAGGAGCAGACATGTCTCACTGTCCAGAAAGTCTAAAATTTTAAAAATATTTTAAATGCCATATTCTGTAGGTCTTTGAAGTATTTGAAGATTACCTATCTATCTGAAATACATCTATATCTACCTAGAAGACTTAACTAACATGGCTACAAGTATGATTATCATAGATGACTAACTATTAATCTGTTTTTTTAATTATCCATTACAATCTAAATGAGTTACATAAACATAATACCTCAAACAAGAATAGAAATATATATACAGTATAACAAAATTAACTTTAAATTTGTATCAATAAACTAAAATCTATACCAATGTAAAACATTTCAAACAAGTTGCTCTTTAAAAGTAGGTTCATTAATCTACCCTTTCATCCTATCATATCTATATCATATCTCCTTTTCTTCTTTAGAAAGAGATCCCATTTATAATTAACCTGATTTAAATAAAAATATTGGTTTTTCTGTCCCACACAAGAGGGCTCTTCTGATATGGGACAAAAGAAACTTTTAACCTTTTATTTTAGGAATATGCTTGGGTTTAGAGAAGGAATGAGCCAATTCCATCTCCAAAGCCAGCATGGTATATCTGGGAATTTGGGCGTAGCTTCTCGTACTGGAGGGGGGTGCTGTATCTTATGGGGACACAAAGAAAATTTTAGGATTATGGAGTAGTCCGTGAGGGTGTATTGTCTGAGCCAGTTGCCTTGAAACAGTTCTGGATGTTGGATCATCTGGGCCATGGTGTCATCGGAGACCTTTCAGGGGGTCTTGGCTGGTCAAACCTGATGTATCTTAATCTGGAACAAATCCATAGCCTCTGGCTTTCTGTGGAAAAAAAAGCAGAGCCTCCTTTCCAAAGCAACATATCCTTGCATCCAAATTTTGAAGTCAAGGTACCTTTAAAGTATACATTTTGGCATAACTCAACAGCTTTTACAATCAAATGTTTTTATTTAGTTATGAATATCAAAGACAACATAATCCAGATTCTCTGTGTGATAGCCATCTTTACGTGGCTTACTACCTTTACTGTTTATTTAAAGACTTTATTTTTAAAAACTATCTATTTGTTTATATAACTGGGTTTCTTCCTTTGCTGTAAAGACAGTTGAAGTCCCAGGTTTGGGCTTATGTTGCTGTTTGACCCCAGAGAACCACAAGAGATGGTACATTGAAAATAAATCAATCCCAAACCATTTTGAGATCATATGTTATGAAATCCTTTCTGCTAATGCCTCTGGATGCTTTCTATCAGCAGAGAGAGGCATATGCCATGGCTGCTTTGAAGTCACTCTGTGCCTTTAGGTTTACAAATGATATGTGTGCTAGGCAGCTGCTGTTTGTGTATTTGGGGAGTTGGGGTCTACAGAAGGAGGGCTGGCTGCTCATCATTAGTGAGTACCATTTCTCTCTTCCTGAGTCAAGGAGCTTAGCTGTGAAGCCACAGGAGGCTAGAGGTGCAGAGGTTGAAACCAGAAGAGGAGGAAGTGAACAGTGGGAGAGTAACCAATCCCATCAGCGGGGGCAGGTGCAAGTCTCCCATGTGACTAGGTAACTCTGGGACAGCCTTGCAAAGGGAAGTGAGGAAAGGTGATTTCCGCAGGTCTCCGACATCCCCTCCTGCCTGCTTTCCTCCTCCTCCCAGCTGCTGTTGGCAAGAAATAATTGAAAGAATATCGTATCAAACCCCAAGAAGAAAGAACCCCTGCCAGCCTCCCCCATGACCCTCAACTCCAATTCTGCCTGGACTGTTTTTCTTTAACCTAACTGACTGAGGTTCAGGTCCCATATCAAAGGACAGAAGAATAACACCGGGTCCTGGGCTGGTGGGAGGAGGGGTTTAAGTCCCCACAGATGTCAGTCAAACACCAGCTAAGATTCCCCACCTCCTTTACTTGGCCCTTCTGGAGAAATACAGAGTACATAGCCAGAAATCCTTCAGTACTCAGTGGCTGCTCTTCCTTGCATGATTTATTATAGATATTAACTCTATGTATTTGATCTGATTATCTCCTGAGTTTCTGCTTGTTAATGTGTTAGAATATGTGCTTTTTGGAAGCTGGAGAAAGACAAGTGGTTAAGAGCACTATTTGTTCTTTTAGAGGATCTGAGTTTGGGTGCCAGCACCCCTGTCTGGCCACTCACAACCCTCTGTGACTTGAGGGAACCTGACACTGTCTTCTGGTCCCCATGTGTATTCATACCACATGAGACATACACTCATACAGACACATACACATTTAAATATATGTATTCTTTATATATAAAAAGATAAGTCTCATTTTATATATATAATAAATTATTTCAATGTTCCTCATAAAGTTCATTAAAAAAATAGACTCTACATCCTATAGTCAGTACAGGGGAGGGCTGAGTTAGAGGGAAGGGCCAGCATTCTCCATATGAGTGTCTTATGTGTCTGAAAGTGTAATGCTTTTATTTTGTTTGCCATTTGCTTTTACAGACATGGATGTGGAGTTTGGGTCTTTGCTAGCCAAATACGGGTGGGGACATGCAAGGAAAAAGCACTCCAATTTGTTAGGATAAAGGATGGGTCTCAGATTTGCACAGAATCAAGGTATACTGGTACCCATGGTGGCTGCATGCTTTTGTTCTTGTTTCAACCTGTTGTAGACTTAGGAAAAGTCAACTATCTTTCTCCTCCATTTCTAGGTGCAGGAAGAGAAGCCTGGCAAGGGAAAAAGTCTTCCCTCTTGATTGTTTAGGGGAAAAGAGAGTCCGCTTGCATCACAGATATGTATCTCTTATTACAGTGTCTATGTGAGTGATGTGTGCATGTGTGTGTGGATGCATGGCAAGGTGATGTTGAAGGCAGAGGATCACTTTGTAGAGTCAATTCTCTCTGTCCATCTTTACATGGATTCTGCAGATCCAACTCGGCATGCCAGGTTTGTGCAGACTCTCTTTACACCCTGAGCCATCTTGCTGGCTCTGCTATTTCTTCATGCTCTTGAAGTCACCTTAGAAATGTCTGAGGTAACTGTGTTGGAACTGAGCATTTCTGACGTCTGTTCTGTTTTCTGCCTTGGTTGGCAACATTTTCTTCAATTTCCAGGGCTTCCCGAGAGGACCAAAGATGGTCATCCGACATCTGTGTTTCTGAGTTGTTCTGGTCTACCAATTCCCACTAAGCTATTCCTCTGAAAATCTCCAGGAGCTCTGAAGAATGGAGAACCTCCAGAAGGGTTAAAATACAAAGCCAACTGGAGCAAAGGCACCTTTAGTTTGTATTCCTTGTGACTTCTTGATGCTGAGTTGCTATTCTTCTTGTTTACCAAATCCTAGTGGTTTTTATGTGGAGGAAGTGGAATCAGGGGCCAGTAGACGATTGGAGGTGGAGGAAATTTGCAAAATTCCTGTCCCAGTCTTTAATTTTTCATTCATCTTTGCAAATTTTCTGCAAAACAACCTCTAGTATATATTAACTCATTGACTGGCTCATTCGGTCATTCAACCGTGTATCCATGACATGCTTCAAGTAGAATTAGAGGGAACATTATCCTTACAAGGCACCTTGTTCTCAAGTTGGTCTGCCTCCCCTTCTGTAGGCCCTGCCAAGCTTTTGAGAGGGTGTGTTTTTGAGAAAGTGTAGACAAGGTACAAGCTCTCTTTCACAGGGTCACCTAAGACCCTTGGGAAACCCAGGTATTTACATTATGATCCATAACAGTAGCAAAACTACAGTTACGTAGTAGCAATGGAAATAATTTTATGGTTGGGGGAGGGGTCTCCACAGCCTGAGGAACTGTATCCAGGGGTCACAGCAACAGGAGGTTGAGAACCACCACTCTAAGTGCTGTCTGTCCAAGTATTTCATCAGAGCAACAGAAAAGACACCAGCATCCCAGCTTGTGTGGTGCTAGCTCGTTACAGTTCACGGAGATCTTTCATGTGGTTCAGCAGAGTGAGAGCTGGCTTGACGATGGGCAGACACAAGTCCAGTGGTGATTTCTGAGGCCTTGGACATGTGACACATTCACTAGAAAGTTGACCATGTTCACAGTCGTAAGTGTCTGTGACCCTGTCCCTAGTGGTCAGATGATCTGATGTGACAATTGAGGAGAGCACTGGCCTCTTATTCACTTGGCTTGGTCCTACCATTGTGTTGTCACTGTGGTTTGGAGCTTGAGTGGCCCTCAAAGCCCCACACACTGAAGGCTTCATTGCTAGCATGTGTTGTGACTGGGAGGTAATGTGACTTTTAGGAGGTGGAGCCTAGTAGGAGCAAGTTAGATCACCAGGGCATGCCCTGGAATATGCCATTTGGATTCTGGCCCCTTCCTGGTTTTCTTTGCTTCCTGGTTTGCATGAGGCAAGCAGCTTTGCTTTACTACTGATTTCCCACAGCGGTGCTCGACTTTGTCACTGGTTTCCAAGCAATGGGCCAGGTGTCATGGTGTGCACCTGGGATCCCAGCACACTTGGAATCCCAGCACTCCCAAGAGCTGCTGATGCCACTGCTGCTGCTGCTGCTGCCACTGCCACCACCACACAATACCACCACCACCACCATCACACACCACCACCACCACCACCACCACACTAC
>CABHPR010153082.1:6639-33132 GCA_902168415.1 Peromyscus melanophrys
CCCTCTGGAGGAGTAAGGCATGGCTAATCCAACCATCTTCTGAACTCCCTCTGGAGGAGTAAGGCATGGCTAATCCAACCATCTTCTGAACTCCCTCTGGAGGAGTAAGGCATGGCTAATCCAACCAAAGTCCCTTCTGGAGGAGTAAGGCATGGCTAATCCAACCATCTTATGAACTTCATCTTCTTCAAAGGGCTTCTCTGAGCAAGCTTCCACCCTCTGCTTACTTGTTTCTCTGTGTGCTTTTTTTTCTCTGTCCCAGACCAAAGACATTTCTGACTTGTCGACGGGATCCTCAGTCCCCAGAGAAGTGTATCCGGCCCAGTAAAGGAGCACAGACAGTGTTTTGGAGTGCATGAAGAACTTTCCTGTACTTTACAGTCCCTAACCCCCTTCCACCTCAGCACTGTAATGTTTTCTGACAAATGTCCTCGGAGGAAAACTATTGAGGGAAACGTGATAGAGCCTGATAGAATTATTCAATTAGCTCCATAAATTGATTCATGAATCAGACTTCCATCTGTTCTGTGGCAGCAAGGATAACACAATTTTTCCACAAGACAGAAACCCCAAACAATGACAAGACACAAGAAGGTTCAGCTTGTGGGGAGCCTGCTGCCGCGATTTTTGGACGGTTTCTTCCCTCTTCTACTCTTCAGCAACCATTTCAGTCACATGAGGCCTTCCTGATGCAAGCCTCGGAATCTATTCCTAGCCGAATTTATCCTTTTCAGTTACAAGAGTCTGTCCCATTGTTCTGGGCTTGGCAGACAGAAACCACCCACCACATTGATGAACTACTGGCTGTAAATTCTACTAATCCAGATGGATTCTTTTTGACTTAGCGACTTTTTTTTAAAATATACAATGGAAGCCTTGAACATTTTTTATTCTTTGAGATATTGTACATTTATAAAATGAATTTTTAAAATGATTATACCATATACTGTTACCTCCCTCCTACTCACCCTAGCACCCCCACCTATCTCCTTCCCCACATCATGTCTGCCACTTCTTGATTAACTTGTTAATAACCCTGAGTCCAATTAGTGCTGCCCATGTGCACATAGATGTGAGGCTATCCACTGGGACATGGTAACTTACCATCAGCCACATCCCCAAGGGAGAGTGACTCTTCTTCCCTCAGTCAACATCAACCTCCCTCAAGGGCCCTCCCCCTAAAATGGAAACCTTCTAGAAAAGACAATTCACCATCAAAGAACATTCATCCACAATCTAGTGTCAATGGACTTATCTCACTGACAAGTTTGATGAGGCTAGGGGTGCAGGGTACTGGGCTAGGACGTGTCTGGGTAAGGTGTGGCAATACAAGGGCACGTGGTGTTCTGAGAAGCAATACAATATTAGAAGGGGATAGAGGAACGGTGAAGGGTCTCCAACACAACTGATTGATACTACAACTTTGTTCAAGGTCAGCATGGTGCTGATGCTGCCCCTGAGATTATGGTGCCTTCAGATTATGTCCAGTGAAGGCAAGAGGTTGCCATATTATCCAGGACAAACACCACCATAGTGTTGTTATGGGGAAATTAAAACAAAAAGAGCATCAGTACCCATAAATAAAAATGTATGAGTTTTCCCAGGAGTCTGAGAGTAGGGGTACCCTATAGGGAATGGAAATGGGGAAGTGCCAGATGTGAGAAATTGGTATCTAAGCAGCCATTCAAAGAGCAGGAGGATTGTCACGATGAGGTTAACATGGTAAATAGAAGATCACCTTGCATTTGTAAAACACCAGTACTCATGAATGTAGTTTGGTCTTCCCTGTAGAGTGTGGCTTAGCCTCCTTAAGACTTAATATACCACAGAAGCAGATCCATCAACACTTACAGAACAAAACTTCCTCATTAAGCTTTGCGGAGATCCAGGGCTCTCCATTATTAATTTTGATCTCTTCGTGACTCAGTTTCCCTTCTCTGTCTTTTACACTGCCATCATCTCCTTGGTGTTTTGAATTCAGACCTCTCAAGAGAATACTGAATTTGTCACCACACAGTATTTCCAGTACTTGGACTTCTGATTCCTGATGTCTTTGTCATCAAATGCAGCTGACTTTTACGCACCTGTGGGCATGTGATAAGGCACTGTGTGTGCTTATCCTGAACATATCTAACATATATTTTCTGCATCATAAAGAATCCCAATGCTAGGCTGGCAAGATGGCTCGGCAGTCAAAGGAATTTGCCACCATAACTGATGACCTGAGTTTGATCCTCAAGACCCACGTGGTAGGGAGAGAGAATAGATTCCTGCAAATAGTTCTCTGACCTCCACACACATGTCATGGTATGTATACACACACTGAATAAAGTAAGTGTGTTTTTACAAATCCAACTTAAAAGTTCCCGTGCTGATTCTCTTCCTTGGTAGCACACTGAATGGATTTTCGTTTCCTAGTCCCCACCCCAGTCCAGCTGTGGTGGAGGGACCCCTCCGTTGCACCCGGCTCAATAATGAAGAGGGGTGCACAGCACAGGCATGATGGTGTGAAGATCTGCAGCGCTTCGGGAGCGCGTGGGGTCTCAGCTCTCCTCTGCTTCTTCACCAGCACATCCTATTTAGTCTTGGAGACACTGTGTGGGCAAGGCACTGTGGCTTCTCCTAAGCCCCAGTCAAACGCTTTTCATAATTGCAGCTTGTGTAAGAGAAGTGTGCGGAGCTGCGGTGATGTGACAGTTAAGTTGAGGCGTTTGACGGGGGATCCTTTTCATCTTCTCCCATAATTTAGGACGAGTAGATTCTCATTTGGGCAGACTACAGAGGTGACTTGATTTGAAGGCTTGGGCGACCACAGAGACTGTGCAGGCATCTTCTGGCTCCATGGTTTTCGACAGATTTTTGTCTGATTCTGACTTCCCCTTATTGGTGATGTTACAGCCCACTTCCCAGCACCACAGTTATAATTTTCTTCTGGGAAAAAGCTCCTTATAGACTGACTCTTTGTAAGTTAACCTTTTTTTAAAAAAATTGAAATTAACAGCACAGTCACTTAAAAAATAAGTGTCTCCATATATACTCTCCATATATGCACATATATACATATACATATGCATGAACCATATACAGATATACATATGCATGAACCATATATACATACATATACATATGCATGAGCCTTAGCAAAGAGATCTATGTACCCATCAAAAGAGATATTCTGTCCTTTCTGTGGAGGAGGCCCATGTTGACTTGTGGCATTGAGAGGCAATTCATCACAGAGAAGCCACTAAGACAGAGGCTACATTTCTTGGCTCCTTTGCCCCGGGTGTGGCCATGTGACTGCCTCTTAGTGACAGAAGTGAGTCAACGTGTCCCACTTGTGGGCTGGAGTTCTGAGAAGCAGATGTGTGCTTTCTCTGGTGTATCCCCTCTGGGATTCTAATAGATGCAGAGGACACTTCAGCACTCCAGGGGAGGGTGGGACCTCAAGAGCAAAGTAGCCTGTTTCCCTGAGTCACTGTGTGGAGGAAAACCTCCAGCCGACCAGGGCTACCTACACGGAATGGCCACACGGTAAGAAATACCCCCAAAATCTGAATTGTGCAAAACCACTAAGTAGAGGGGCAGAAAGAGATCTTTTGAAAACAGGACAGATAAGGAAGGCTGTGGAAATGCTCAGCCAGCAAAATGCTTGCTGCCACAAGCAAGAGTTTTAACCCCAGTGTTATCACATGGTAAAAGCTGGACACGCTGGTGTAGGTTTGCAATCCAGGTGCTGCGGAGAGCAGAGACAGGTGGGTACCTGGGACTTCCTGGCTGGTTTCAAGCCAGTGACAGATCCTGAGGAGTAATACGCAGCATCATCATCTGCCCTTCGTGTGCCCATGAACATGTGCCTCCCCCAAAACCAACCAGGTAAGAAGTATTTTAGGCTTTGCAGGTATCATAGAGCATTTCCCCTCCTCCCCCTGTCTCCCCCTCCTCTCCATCCTTAAGACATCTTAAAAGTATGACAACCGTTGCATATATCAACTAAGACACAGGCTTAACTCACACAAACTTTTAATAGAAAGCAACAAAAGTAGCAACACAATACTCACACAGTGAAAGCCATACAAATGATTCATGAACTGTCTCTACTATGAACCAGCCCTCTTTGGGGTCGGTCTAGGGAGAAAGCATCCAGTCTCCCTGGGCAACCATCCCACCATGGACAGAGCTGCACTGTGGTGCTTGTATTGTGCGTTCTGAAGTTTCCCTAATGTTGACACTGTCCCGATTGATTCTTTCGAGGGTCAGAATGGCTCAAAACTAGAAGCAGAGGCAGTGTTAGAAACTTAGACTCTATGACAGTGGTTCTCAATCTGTGGGTCGCGGCCCCCTTGGGAGTTGAGCGACTCTTTCACTGAGGTGTCACCTAAGACCATTGGAAATACTGGACATTTACATTATGATTCATAACAGTAGCAAAATTACTGTTAAGAAGTAACAACAAAAATAATTTTATGACTGGGGGGGGTCACCACCATATGAGGAACTGTATTAAAGTGTCGAGCATTAGGAAGGTTGAGAGCCGCTGCTCTGCAGCCTGAGTTGGAGGAACTCGGGGTCTGATTGTGTTACTGTTTTTCTCTCTTAACTCTTGATTCGTTGTCTCCAGTTTGCTTATAGTTGTTTGCACCCGGCTCAGTGTTAGAACCATCTAGATAGGATGCCCCAACCATAGAAGAAGATGAGCTAGCAGGCTGTGAAGGGCTACATGGTAAGATTCGAAGATGATTTACCTACATTTTCCCATCTGCCCCCTCTCATGGTCACCAGGGGACTCAGGATGAAGGTTGCTGCTGTCGGGCGTGACATGTTCTGTTCCATTCAAGACCTTGTCTCAGTCAGTGTAGAACCCAAGGCCACTCAAAACCTCCTGGGAAGTCACTGCGGAATGAAAAAATGAGTGAAGGACAGATACTTCTGAAGCAGCTACAACGGAAAATCTGAAAACGTATGACATTGGGGAAACTTTAGAAAGGACCATTCAATGGGAAGAACAAAATTGTAAATGCCATATTAAATACGGCCTTAACTTGTCTAAAACTAAAGACTTGAAGGAAATACTCAAAAGTGTTGTTAAAAAATAGTATGCCTGGGTGGTGGATTATGAGTGATTAAAAAAAAACTATGTATTTTTGGGAAGACATACAAATGACCCTATGCCATTTTCTTTAAATGACCAAAAAGAAATTAAGAGTATCTCTTGTCACAAGTTTTGGGAGGGCTGTGCCATGCAGAGTGAGCCTCCAGCCCAAGTCCTGCGAGAAGAACTCCAGTGACCCCGAGGAGCAGGCCAGGAAGAGGACAGTGGCTGGCAAAGATGAGTGTAGAAATCCATATTAGGCCAAAGCAGAAGGCATCTGCACTTGAGTGGCCTGTTTCCTCGGGGCCTGCGACTGATCAGCTCCATCCGGTCTTATCTCAAAACAAATCTTATTTCCGTGTGCTCTGCTCCTCACCACACCCTCTCTTTGCTCTTTAAGCCTTGTGCTGGAAGCAAAGGAGTCCAAAGAGAGTGTGTGTGTGTGTGTGTGTGTATGTGTGTGTATGTGTGTTTGTGTGTGTGTATGTGTGTGTGTTTGTGTGTGTGTATGTGTGTGTGTTTGTGTGTGTGTGTGTATGTGTGTTTGTGTGTGTATGTGTGTGTTTGTGTGTGTATGTGTGTGTGTGTGCGTGTGTGTGTGTGTGTGTGCGCGTTGCACCGCAGCTCTGTGACTCCTCCCTTCTTACCGGAGTCAGAGCAGCTGGTTCTCATACTTTGCAAGTGGTCAGATTCCCAACTCCAGCCCATTTGTGCTGCTCGTATCATGTAGCTATTCTGTGACTCTCCCCACATCGTCACCACACACACACAGGTGGGTTCTCACTTGACAACCTTCCTTGGTTCTCCCCTGAACACGTGCATTCCGCTATTGGAGATGTTATTGGGCATCCTGGACAGTCCCAAGGATCATGTTGGCTGTGACCTACTCTGACCCTCCAAGGCATAGGTCAGGGCCTTGTTTTCTGTGGGAGCCCAAGTGACTCCAGTTTGTGGTTTGATTCCATCTTGACTCAGGTCAGAGAGCTCAGGTTTGTCTTTACCCTTTAAGGCTGGATAACAGGATGTTTGGCCAAAGGCGTGGTTACCAGATGTCTTACTCTTCAAGGCCAAATAACAAGATGTTTGGCCAAAGGTGTGCTTACCAGATGTCTTGAGAATTAAGGAGGTTTTTATGCTTGTTTGTTCCTTGAACCATGGTGTCTTGAGAGGGGGAGGTCTTTTGCCCCCCTTGATTTGAGTATAAAAAGGCTGTGAGAAATAAACTTGGGGCTGCTGCGGTATTGACTTAGAGCCCTCCTGAACCTATCCTGTGTGTCTGTCTTTTCTTGTATGTCTCTATTTTTCCTAGCTGTTTTTTCTCAATCCTCACTCCCCTATTCAGGACTGTTCAACAGGTCAGGTGGGACCTGACAGTTGTCCATCTTGATCAAGTGCTATGGTTTAGAAGTGTCTTCCAGTGTCCCTGTGTTGAAGACTTAGGCCCCAGCCCATAGTGCTAATGGGAAGTGGGACCTCCTGAAAAGAAGTTAGTTCACTGGGGGACCCAGTGGAACCCAGCCCCCTTTCTGCCTCTTAGCCATTATGAGGTGAAAAGGTTGGTTTCATGACATGCACTCTACCATGATCTTTTATCTTGACACTGACTCAAAACTAAGGGAGGGAATTGACCACGGACTGTTACTCTAAAACCATAAGCCTATACAAACCTTTCCTCCTTGAGTTGATTTACTTCAGGTTTTTTTTGTTGTTTATTGTTGTTTTATCCCAGCAACTAAAATCTGACTAACATATATCATGGCAAGAAAGGAGAAATCAGGTGACTCTCCTATGTTTAGATTACCTTTGGGCCTTTGTGGGGTCCCTGAGTTCATGCTGCCTTACATAATAAACTCCACATCTTCAACTCATAGCCGAGTCTTAATAGACTAGGGACCTGGCAAGAGATATTTACCTGACAGCTAATGTATAAAGCCAGAGCTGCGTAGTCTTTAATTCCAGAAATGTCAGGAGCCTTTGCTTGAGGTGGAGCTTAATACATGAGACTTGAGAGGACCCTGACTGTGATGGTTGTTATTGGCTGTCAAGTTGACAGGACCTAGAATCACCCAAGAGTCAAACCTCTGGGTGCATCTGGGGGGGGGTAGTTTCTAGATTGGGTTAGTTGAGATGGAAAAATCCACCTTAGAAATGGTAGTGCTATCCCAGGGGATGGGGTCCTTGACTGGATAAAAGGAGAGAGCAAGCTGAGCATTCATCTCTCTTAGCTTTGTGATCATGGATGCCATGCGACCGGGTACCTCAAGCCTTCCTCGACATGATGGACTGTATCTGCTCCAGCTATGAGTAAAAATAACCCCTTTCTTTTTTGGGCTCCTTTGTTCAGTGTTTGTCACAACAACAAGAAAGGTAGCTAATATCCACACAAGGGGACCAAGTTGTGGAAGCAGGAAGTTGCCTCCATTCTCAGAAGCGTTATGTGTTTCCGAAGCCATCTGCACACAGAACATCAGGGGAACCAAGATTAATTTCCATCTCTTTCTTTATAGACAGACAAGGCCTGGATTTTATACTTGGGCAGTTTATAATTTTATAAGTTGTAAGAAGAAATTAATAATTACAGAATAGCCATTTTCCTTGATAGATTAATTACAACGGTGTGATCCAGAAAGTTTGATGTCCCCAAGACCACACAGCCTGTGAGAGAATAGTTACTTAATTATTTTAAAAATGAGAGCAGGATTCTCTGCCGCCAAGCCAGCCTCCCCAAAAGGCAGTTTTGTTCTGAAGCCTTCTGAGTTTCCACCTGGGTTTCATTCTGTTCTTGTAAATCTTTTGGGTCCAATTGCTTCATGTTTGGATTCAGAATACCTACCGCACAGCCTAGCACATCATACACTCAATAAATGCTTATTATTACCCCAAAGTACAAAAGCTTAATTACTCATCAACACTTCATGTGAATAAGCATGTGCCTGATGATTATATTCCCATTTTATGAGGACAGTACATTCACCAATGAACAACCTTTAACAGACTTCTCACCTCAATTAAAAGCCACTATAGTTTGCCGTTTACTCATCCAAACTTTCTAAAACCATCTTTACTGCCTTCCTTTTCTGTACCTTATCCCCAATATGCCATCCAGTACCATCCAGTGTAATCCAGTGCCATCCAGTATCATCCAGTGCCATTCAGTGTTATCCAGTGTAGTCCAGTGCCATCCAGTGTCATTCAGTGCTGCCCAGTTCTATCCAGTGCCATCCAGTGTTTTTCAGTTCCATCCAGTGTTGTCCACTGCCACCCAGTGTCCTCCAGTGCTATCCAGTGCTGTAACAGCACTGTAATCTGACCAGTTCTCCTCACCCCCTTGCCTCCACCCTGGTGCAGGCCACAGTGCCTGGGTCATAGTCATTGCTTCCCGACCTGCCTTAGGACTCTACGATAGAACACAGCTCAGCTCACATGAGTCCTACTCCACCTGGGCCTCCTTCCCTGCTCCTGTCCTGGGGCCCCTGCTTCCATCTGCCACTGCACCTCACCTTTCTTTGATTTTTTTTTCCCCTCATTAAACTTCAGTTCTGTTTTCCCGTTACATGTTGTCCTGGCTGGTTTTGTGTATCTACTTGACACAAACTAGAGTCATCAAAGGAAGGAGCCTCAGCTGAGGAAGTGCCTCCATGAGATCCAGCTGTAAGGCGTTTTCTCAATTACTGATGAATGGGGGAGGGCCCCACCCATGGTGAGTGGTGCCATCCCTAGGCTGGTGGTCCTGAGTTCTATAAGAAAGCAGGCTGAGCAAGTCATAGCAAGCAAGCCAGTAAGCAGCACCCTTCCATGGCCTCTGCATCTGCTCCTGCCTCCAGGATCCTACCCTGTTATGATTTCCTGTCCTGACATCCTTCAGTGATGAACAGCAATGCTGAAGTGTAAGCCAAATAAACCCTTTCCTCCCCAACTTGTTTTTTGGTCATGGTGGTCATGGTGTTTCGTTGCAGCAATAGAAGCCCTGGCTAAGACACATGCTGAATTTGTCTAGAGCTTTAGAGACATAATCCTTCCTTTGTGTCATAGCTTCATCTAATCAGTTGGTCAATTCTGCATGTAAGAACTCTCAGGATGAAAGATAAAGAGACACCCTGGGCCTAGCTTTCATCTCTGAAAATTGTACACTGGGTTGTAGGGGGCTATTTGGTATCATATATACTTTTAAAACTTCACTAGTGTGGTGTGGTCAGTATACAAAAACTAGCCCAGGTAATGTATGTAACTTGATGAGTTTGGTCATGTGAACACCCAGGAAACCAGGATGGCAAAGCCTGTCATCTCCAAAAGTTTTCTCAGAACTTTGTGGATTTTTTTTTGAACACTTGACATGAGTCTTATCTTCTTAAGAATTTATTTATTTTTTGTCAGGCTCTCCTGTAGCCCATGCTTCAAACTCACTGTATCGGGTATCTGTCTCCTGAGGGCTGTGATTCTGGCACAAACCAATAAGCTGTTTTCTGGGGTGCTGGGATCCAAACCAGGTCTTCATGCATACTAGCTATATCACTCTACCAGTAGGGCTCTATTGCTAGACTCTTAACAATATATCAGACTATTTTCTTTGAGTGCAATTGACATATGAATGCTGTATTTCAACTTGGGCATAAGTTTTTTTTTTTTTTTTGTTCTTTTAAAGAGAGATTCACAGGGGATTCTACTATTCAGTCAGAACTGGGAATCCTGTAGTTAATGCCTATAAAATAATATTCTGAAATATGTATTGGGAAACCTGCTTTGGGCTCTGGGGGAGACTTCGCATGTCCTTCACATGGGTGCTTAGCTGAGTGGCTGGTGGACAATTACTGCTCAATACATTCTTGGCTCATGAATGAGGAAACTGAGGCACTAAAGGCTCATGTAGTGTCCTACTCTTGCTTCTCATGGCTGTGATAAAAACCATGACCAAAAGTAACTTGGGGAGAACAGGGTTTCTATCAGCAGATAGCTTAGAGGCCGTCATGAAGGGAAGGCAGGGCAGGAACTCAAGGCAGGAACCTGGAGACAACTGAAAAAGACACCGCAGAGGATGCTGTTTACTGGCTGGCTGTAGATCAACTCGCTTTCTTTTTTTTTTTTTTTTTTTTTTTGGTTTTTCGAGACAGGATTTCTCTGTGTAGCTTTGCGCCTTTCCTGGAGCTCACTTGGTAGCCCAGGCTGGCCTCGAACTCACAGAGATCCGCCTGCCTCTGCCTCCCGAGTGCTGGGATTACAGGCGTGCGCCACCACTGCCCGGCCAACTCGCTTTCTAAACAACCCAGGACCAATTCCCACAGTGGGCTGGGCCCTCCCACATCAAGCATCAATCAAGAAAATGCCCCGTAGACTTGCTCGCCTACCAGCCGTCTAATGGAGTCATCAGTTAAGATCCCCACTTGCTAGAGGACTCTCGTATGTGTTAAGTTGACAGAAACGTACCAGCCCATGCAGCTTGCTGAAGATCACGTCACCAGTAAGTGACAAGAATTCTAACCCCTCATCTGTCTCCAGCACTCACAGCCATTACACTCTCTTGCCCAACCCTTGACTGGAGAAGATGAGAAGGGCCAGAGCAAGATGAAGCTGGTGCCACTGAAGACATCTTTTAAAATATCGATACTTCTGATGTTTTTGACAAAACAAAAAATATGTTTGCATTGATACTGAAGGTGTTCCAAGGATCTTTTAGGAGTAGGGTGATTAAGTTGAAGAAGATGGTTAGTAATTTAGTTTCCCCTGGACATAGCTGACACATATTATATTTTAAGGCCAAACCAAAAACTTTCTGTTGAATTTGTGTTTTATAGTTATTGAACTACTGTTACTCTAAAACAGCATAAATCTATGTTTCTGAGATGAAAGCAGAAACCACAGACCACAGGCTGACATTTCACATATTAGGCTGTGGTTAGCTCATGCTTTGAAACTTTTTATCTTAATACTAGATGTTTTTTTTGTAGAACCATGTATGTGGATGGGGGATGTGGGTCTGTGAGAGAGACACAGAGAAAGAAGTTATCAGGAAATCTGAAAAGGGAACGGCATCAGACGACATCAAGGACCACAGCGTGCTATGCTTGAATACTTTTTGCTAAAGACTGGATTCTTTTGGTGCTCTCTCAAATCTTCATGCTGAAGCCCTTACCTCCAGTGTGGTTGAATTTGAAAGTGGGGACATTCTGCCAGGTATCTAAGGTTCATTCACTGAGGTCATAGGATCAGGCCAGAGCCTAAAGGATTCATATCTGCATAAAAAGAGATGGTCTATATTTTGTTCTCTTTCTCTGTGGACACGTGCTAAGGAAAGGTCCCGTGAGGAGAAGATGGCCTTCTACAGGACATGATTGAGAGCCCTCATCTGAAACCAAGTGGCCAGAACTTGGATCTTGTACTTCTAGCCTTCAGAACTGGAAGAGTCCATGCTGTTAGAGTCCCTCCAGCCTCTGTATGCAGGATCGATAGCCCTTAGCAGATCAATACACCTTTGGAAGAGATTAGGTGGCAATAAAGACATGATCAGGGCTAGTAGGATGGAACCTGCTACTAAGCCTGACAACCTGAGCTGGAATTAGAGAGCCTCGCCCTGCAAGTTGGCCCCTGACGTCCACATGCCTGTAGCACACACATGCCCCACTCTGCCCACATGCACAAAAATAGATAAATAATAAATGCAATTTTTTTAAAAGGCTTGAACATGTGATATTTGTGCTAAAATTCCTAAAATTTCTCATACTATGTTAGAGGATTCTGTTGGTTTGTTACCAGAATCTTAATTGGAGAAAAAAAAAATTAGACACCAGTTTAAAATTTCTATAAACCATTTTTTCCCCTAGATACAAAGCATAGTTGTGCCATCTGCCAGTTAACTTATTTGAATAGCGTTAATTAGAATATTACGGAAAGATAATGACTCAGCAGGCTCATGGAAAGCATGGGTGGGATTGCTCCCAGGAACAAATGAATATTTGGGAGGTCAAGAGGATCCTCTGGATAATTAGTTTAAAATAATTATTGTAGAGCTTTTTGTTCATGCTTAAAGGGCTGTCTATCAGAACTCCTTAACTTGTTTCAATACGAATTTGCTAGCCCTTCAACCTTTTTTTGTGACTATATTGTATTTCCTTACTGCCTTGCCCAAATATGAGTTGCTAGTGTTTTGTTTTCATGGCTGGGAATCAGTTTAAAACAATAGTTAAGAACTCAGTCTTTGTGGGCGTTCCTGCTTTGGGAAGATCAGAGGAGAACAAAAGACCGCTTCTCCCAAGGAAAAAAGCAAGAAAAGTTTAAAAAGAAAGTTTTCTGTGGGGCTAAGGAAAGCTGTCGTCTGTACAAGGAAGCTTGATTGACAGGAGTCCCGGAGAGGAGAGTTCTTTTTTATTGTTTTTTTTTAAATATTTCTTTTAGTTTTTGAGATTATAATTACATCGTATTCCCCTTCCCCTTCTGCCCCTCAAACCTCCCATATGCTCCTCCTTGTTCTTTTACAAATCCATAGCCTCTTTTTCAATAATTATTGTTACATACACATTTGCATATAGATGTATATTCCTACACACATGAATACCATCTTCCCAGCCTGTGTAATGTTATTTGCATGTATGTTTTCAGCACTTACCATTTGGTATTGGAAACCGATTAGTGTGCTGTCCTCAGCGTAGCTGCCTACAGTTCTTTGTGTAGGGTCGAGCTCTTGTGGGCTCTCCCCGCTCCACTTCAGCACATCCAGAGTTGTCTTTTTGGTCGGCTCATGCTTAGGCAGTCATGTTAGGGAGGTTTTATGTGTGTAGCTTCCGACATTACTGGGAGGCGCAGTCTCGGAGCCAGCTCCCTGATCCTCTGGCTCTTCCTCTGCAATTTTCCCTGAGCCTTAGATGTGAGAGTTGTTTTGTAGATGTAGCCATTGGGATGGGGCTCCACAACCCTGCATTTTGATTGGTTGTGGTTTTCTGCAATGGTTTCCATCTTCTGCAAAGAGATTTTTTTGTGGTGATATATTCGGTACCCTAATAAACTTGCTTGAGGATCAGAGGACAGAGCCAGCCACTCGATTAGACATAGAGGCCCTTAATCCTATCACTTGGGAGGCAGATATCTGTCTGGATCTCTGTGAGTTCAAGTCTACACTGGAAACAGAGCCAGGCAGTGGTGGCACACACCTTTAATCCCAGTACTGGGAAGCACACACACCTTTAATCCCAGGAAGTGATGTCTGGGCAGAGAAAGGTATATAAGGCGTGAGGAAACAGGAACTCACTGTCTTGAGGCTGAGGATTTTGTAGAGGTAAGAACTAGTGGCTGGCTGCTCTGCTTCTCTGATCTTTAGGCGAGTTTATTAGGGTACACAATATATCACCACCAAGTTTACTTAATGAGGGGATGGGAACCCACTTATCTGTGGGTAAAAGGACAAATATTTAGAGTATACTCAGGGCTTATGATGGTTTAGTGAAGTGGTGGCTGTGTGTTCTCCTCTAAGATCCATGACTTCACAAGCCCTAGGCAGTTGGATAGGTTTCTGGTACCAAACATAACTTCCCTTTTGTTGAACAGACTTTAAGTCCAATTAGAAAACTGTTGGTTGCTGCCAAGGTATGTGTGCCACTACTGCATCCTTAGAGTCATGTGCCATGCTGGTTACTGTTGTGACTTATAGGTGTCATAGTATGGCTAGGGATGCTGATTGCTTTTCTGCTTTGGGAACTTGCATGGCACCATGAAAACTATTCCTCAGGGAGGAGACTTGTAGATCAGCTCATGAGTCTTGGGTTGTTTTTTTTAAAAGTGCATGCCTTCAGCAACAGTGGCTTACCTCCCATCTCTGCGGGGACAACTAAGGGCAGAAGTCTATAATGTTTTGGGAGTCTCCGGGACAGCCCTGACCAACAAGGCTTCTCATGTCTGATGTTGGGGTTATGCAGCCTTTGACTCTTAGGGGAAGCATGTCAGCCCGGATGAGAAAATTTTATTTAAATGCTATATGTATATTTATACACAGACTTATGTGTATTTTAGTTTTTTTAAAGGTAGATTATTAATAGTATGATTCCTTGTGAATTTTTCTGTCATCCTTACTGTGATTTTACCTTTTTCATTTGTCTTATATATTTATTTCCCTTCCCTTCCCCCACTACAGCCAACCCAATTTTTCCCATTTCCATATCAGATCATATGTACCATGCTAGTGCCCTCTCTAGTGTGCCCCTACCCTCATCCCACCAGGGATGGAAAGTTGAGAACCAGACTAACTGAACATGATTTCATGTTATAACCCAGATCCAGCTCACTGGACTTTAAGAGAAATATGAATGATCAGTATACTTCAGAGATTGCTAGAGCGAGGAAAGGGTTGCATGTACCCTCTGATAAAAACAAACAACAAAACTCCTAAATGTCAGACTTCAGCCACCGCTGCTCTTTGGTGTAAGGTGTTGAGATATGAGAAGCGTTAGGAAGCCGGTAAGAGATGGAGAAATGGAATCTAGAAAAAGAAGTCATTGGAAACAGATCCACAGACGATACTGCTATTGGAACTAGCAGACAGGATGTCGAAGCAACTGCGATTTTAGCTTTTGTTGGGAAAACGGACAGGGTGAGTGGGAAGATAAACGGCTTTCATGAAGAGAGTGGGCACTTAGAATTGGGCCGCTGCTGGAAGGAAATCCTATCTGAGAGGACGTTTCTTTACAGAGTCATGTCATATCAACCCTGTGCATCCTGCTGGGAGAGTAGAGAAAGGTCTCAGCGCATCATAGGCTGTCCCTCTAGTACTAGAGACCAAGGGCAGCGCTGGGAGAGCAGTGTTGTGTCAGACCTCTGTGAGTGTCAAACAGCGTGCACCTGCTCTGTGATACAGAGTAGAGAGACATTTTTAACATTGTTACTTTAAATGCCTCCTTTCCAGATGGTGATTGAGAAGTTAAAAAAAATGGTGCCAGCAGGCGGTGGTGGCGCACGCCTTTAATCCCAGCACTTGGGAGGCAGAGGCAGGTGGATCTCTGTGAGTTTGAGGCCAGCCTGGGCTACCAAGTGAGCTCCAGGAAAGGCGCAAAGTTACACAGAGAAACTCTGTCTCGAAAAACCAAAAAAAAAAAAAAAAAAAAAATGGTGCCAGAAAGCACAACAGTTTTTTTTTTTTTTTAAGATAGGGTACTTAAGAGGAAAAAAAGAAAAATAGAAATAAAACATAAAAAACAATAAACAAAACCAAGCAATCCCCTGCTACCAACAAAAAATAAAAAAAAACCAAATAAAAAAAAAACCCTCACCAATAGAAAATTTTTAATTGAAAAATAAAGTGTTTGAATTGAAAGTCAGCATATTGGCTTAGCATTAGATCAAATGTTACAGAAGCAAAAATCAGGGAACTTGAAGACAGACAAGTGGTGTATCTATAATTAAAAGCAGATTGTTTGGACCAGGAAGTTCTGAGCAAGAAATACTGTCAAGTGAACGAGGACATCTCATAATAAAAGGAAGGGAAACGTAAAAGAGACAATAATTCTAAACGTGTATTCTGCTTTAAAATACGTGAACCAAATGGACAGATGCACAAGCTCACAATTGTGGTTGGATTGTAATATATTCTTTTTTGTTGGCTTTTTTCGGACACAGGGTCTCTCTAAGTAGACCTGGAACTTGCTCTATAGATCAGGCTTGCCTTGAACTCACAGGGATCCACCTGCCTCTGCCCCTGCATCATTTATTTAAGATATATACAGTGTTCTGCCTGCATGTATGCCTGTGTGCCAGAAGAGGGCACCAGATCTCATTCTAGGTGGTTGTGAGCCACCATGTGGTTGCTGGAAAGTGAATGCGGGGCCTCTAGAAGAGCAGCCAATGCTCTTAACCTCTGAGCTATCTTTCCAGCCAGCCTCCTGCATCATATACTCTTTATAAGAGATGAACAGACAAAAAGTTAGAAAGTGCATAGGAAATATGAACTGCACTATCATCAATAATATTAATACATTTTATATAGCACTATGCCCAACAACTACATGATACTTTCTATTGTGTTTATTGTTGTTTTGAGTGCTGGTTATTTTCAAGCATACCTAGACTGTTTGTCATGTACTACGTGTTAAGATAGAACAGGTACTAAGTCATGGAAAAGCAATATTTAAAAGAGACAGAATTTGTCCAGACTGTGTTCTTGGGACATGATAGAAAACAATCAAAAGGACATCTAGAAATGTTATTTGAAAATTAAACAATGCCTTTCAAAGAAGGAGTCACAAGAAGAGGAGGGAAAAAATGCTTTATGCATCCTTGGCTGGCCTGCAACTCACTCTATAAGCCAGGCTGGCTGCACACTGGCCTCTTTCTCTTGAGTGCTGGGATTAAAGGTATGCCTCCCCATGCCCAGTAAAAACATATTTTTGATAAATGATAATGAATTAAGTATTCTTAAGGAGCTATGAAGGGGAAGGTAAATTAGGTAAAAGGTAGAAGACAAGATGTAATGAAGAGCAAAAAGGACTACAATTAAAAAAAAAATGAAGAGTTACCAAAACACTGATTCAGTGAAAAAACAACAACAACAACAAAAACAAAAACAAAACCATAGTCTATAAATAAGTTAAAAAGTAAATATATTTGAAATTGCAATTTTTAAAAAGAGACAAAATCACCAATAGCAAGAGTAAAAATGAAGCATTATTAGAGACCCTACAGTTTAAAGCAATAATAAGCAGCTATCACAGTTAATGTTATACTGGCCAACAACTTAGATGAAATTGAAATAGTTCCACTAAAACCACATTTTTTTGGGGTAGATAGGGTATTGTATGGTTCTGTATGTGTTACAGACATTATATTTATAATTTGAAATTAAATTATAATTTAAAATTATAATTTAAATTTAAATTATAATTTAAAATATCTACGCCCAGATAGTTTACCTAATAAAATTTCCCAAATAGTTAAGAAATAACACCACCTCCATAGGAACCGACAAACAATAGCAAAGCTCTTAGTATTGCTATGCGCCCACCCACTTTTCCTTTGGTTCTCAGCCTCTATCTGAAAGCAAAAGAAACAGAATTTTTATAGCCTTCTAGAAAAAAAATCTGAGTTCCATGCACAATGACTATGTAAATCTTACTCATCAGTGTTTGCAAAATACTCCACACTTTCATAACTTCTGAACTGAATCTTTTCTTTTCTTTTTTTATATTTTCTTTTTTAATAAAGTTAAACAATACAACAAAAATTTACAAGCTGCCTCCCTGTCTACCCCTGGCTTCCCTCCCCTCCCCAGTCCTCAGCGCTGGCTCCCTTTCCTTCACCCCACTCATATAGGCACGGGGCACCCAACTGAGAAAACGAAACTGCTCTAAGTACACGGGGACATGATGGAGGAGGTGAACCTTCCACATTCATGGTGAAACTGAGCAAGTCTGCATTTTCTGGGTTCTGAGTAGTTGTCCTTCATTAGCCAAACTGAAAGAAGAAATTCCCTGGGCCAGATGCTTCAAAGCTGAAGCCCCCAGGGCCACCGAAGAATGCCTTGAAGATGTTGTTTGCATCAAAATCGCTCATGTTCATGCCCTCCTCATCCAGGTCCTGTCCACTGTCGTAATGAGTCTTTTTCTTGGGATCAGAGAGGATGGCCTCTCCTACTTCCTTGAACTTCTTTTCTTCCTCCTTCTGAACCTCGGCGCTGGCCCCACTGTGCATCAGGGTCCATTTCTGGTAAGCTTTCTTCTCTACTCCCAGGATCTTATGGTAATCGTTCTTCTTCCTCTTTCTTCAGTTCCAGCTGTGCATTCTTAAGGAGCTGTTCGTGTTCTTTTGTTTTCTCCGTCTGATACACTTTTTCATAGTCCCGTACAGCTTCTTCATACTGCTCTGTGTGCGTGTAACCCTGAGCTCTTCTCAAATAGGCTTTTATGTAGGTGCCATGGAGCTTCAGCACATTTGTACAGCTGTCTATGGCATCATCTAGTTTCCTAAGCTTGGAGTTAACCGTACCCCAATTACAGTAGAGTTTAGCATTTGCTTTTATGTTGTTGGGGTCTATCCCCAAGGCTTCTGTGTACAGTTCATATGCTAGCTTGTAATTTCCTTCCTTAAATGCGTTATACCTATCTTCTTTCTTGGCTTTCAGGGCCTTGGCATTTCTGCAAGCAACACAAGCCTTCTCGTGGTCAGGAGCCATTCCGAGAGCCTGCACAAAAAACTGAATGGCCTTCTCAATACAATCTTCATAATAAAGGCAAAGACCAGGGACATACAGAGCATCGGCCTTGGTGGAATCCATGCATAAATTGTCACTGGCCACAAACTGTGCTTCTGGGTATCGACCCAGCATTGCTAAACATTCTGCTTTGAGGATTTTGAAGTGATGACAGGCAGGGGCGAATTCTAGGGCACGGTCCATGCGGAAAACAACCTTCCGGAAATCTCGTTTTTCAAAATCCACTTCTGCTATTTTCTCATACTCCATGACTGCATTGGTGTTCTTCAACTCCTGTTGTGCCTGGGCATTTTTATGATCCAGTTCTAGGGCTCTTTGGAAACTGCGACATGCTGCCCTTGCATTCCTAAGTGAGAGGTGGCATTTGCCTTCTCTCGGAGGTGTCCCCGGACAAAACTGTCATCCAGTCTCACTGGCTGCTGTGCATCTCCGAGAGCTTCCCGGAACCGTCCAAGCATCGTCGATGTGGCTGCCCGATTACCATAATAGCTAGCATTTTGGGGGCACATATCTATGGCTTTTGTGTAATAGTTATAAGCTTTTCTGTGGTCCTTCTTAGCATAGTATGCATTCTCTTGTTCCTTGAAGGATTCTGCTCCCCTCTTTGCTTCTTTGTCCTCCAGCAGTTCAGGTTCGGTCCCCGCCGTTACCACATCGCACTCCGCGGCTGCCGCCATCTTACCGCTGGGACCAAACTCAATCTTTTCTAACGTTTTCATTCCAAACCCATTGTTCGCCTTGGACTCAGGAAAAGTCCGTCAAACGTCAATGTATGATCAAAACTTTCAGGGCCTATCATGCCTGAGTTTCTCTTAGTGACAACCAACGTTTTATTTCCTTCTTTCTTCAGTGCTTTGGAATCAGGCCTTTCTGGAACAGAAAACACTGGTCAGACCACGTGTCCCCAACCTGAGTGTGGTTTCATATGAAAGACTCAGATTAAAATTCATGTAGCAAATGGAAAACGTCTGAGTACCCCAGAAGCCCATGTGTTTCTTTCTACTTCTCAGTCTCATCCCGGAAGTGAAGAGTAGTGCCTCTGTGCTCTGTACCATGCATGCACTGTCTAGATTTTCTGCTCTAGTGACCTGTGCTGAGATCAACACCTCTTTCCTGTCCAAACCTCTCCATTAGCCATCTATGGAGTAATGTAGGTTTAAACAGGAAAAGGACCACTTTTAACACACTGTATTGGAATGATTCATTTTTTAAAAAATTTGTTGTCATGTCCGGAAATTGCTTAGATTCAGTAACTCAAGAATGGGTGGTAGAATTCGGGTGATGGTGTGGATTGTTCTAATGTCTGTGTTGTTATCAGTACTTGAGAATGATGGGTCAGGTCTCCAAAGGGGCTCTTGAGATCCTTTCTTCCTTCTCTGCACCTCAAGAAGTACAGTGCTTACATCCAACTCTTCAACTTTCCTGGCAAATTCCGATGTTGTAGTGTGGTCAGAAAGAACAAGAGGGACATGGCCACTTTGGGAGACTGACAGAAGTGATGTGGGACCTGGACGTGGTGGCGGAGGTGGGCCTCATCAACCCACCACACACTCTAGCTCTATTAAAATTAAGGAAAGCAAGTGCCATGCTCATTTCTAGTGTCAAAGGAGAGGATGAATATGGATTTCTGTCCGTGTCTTGGGAGCTGAATTACTTCATAATCGCTTCAAAGACTTCCTCCAACACATGCTAAGAAGGTTGGTCAGGAGGGAAAGTCCCCTCAGTGAACAAGAGCTGTTGACTCAAAGGGGGACAGTGTGTGGCGTGTGTGTGTGCAGATGAGTGTGTTTTACTTTTTAAAGGCACATCGAGCTGGAGTCAGTAGAGAAGGAAGAAAGGAAGTGGAGAGTAAGTAGAAATGCTGGATCGTAAATATTTCCCAGGTGTGTGGAGCCGAAGAGGGACGCAGAACTGAGCACTGCATTGGGAGACCCCACCACCCAGTTCAAGAGCGTCCTGCCGCAGAACTCCTATTACTGCGTGATTGAGAGAATGGGCCTCGGGGTGAGGCTGCTTGGGTTTAGACACTTGTGATCGTGAACAAGTTGCTTAGTCTTGGTATCTCAGTGTCTTCACTCCAATTAAATTTGTTTAAATTAAATTAGACTCATTTAATCAATGGATAGCGCAAAGCGGAGTGTTTGGCTTCCGGTGAGCGTCAGTAAGCTTTAAGTGCTATTTGCTATTATTCTTGTAAGGAAACCAACCTCCCAAAGGGGAATAGGAAGATTCTTTACATCTCTATCGTTTGACGCACTGCACACCGTATGCTCGGGGTTAAGCGTGCTAGTCTCTCCAGAAAATGATGTGTGTGCAAATGAATTACAGGACTCTCATCTGTCATTCCAAAATGTCTCTTTGCAATCACTTTAACTACATAACGAACCTAAAATTAAAAAAAAAATTAAGTGTAAATTCTGATGAGGCACCGCATTGACTGTTGAGGATAAATGACTGGCTGTGGTGTGGAGAATGTAACTGCTGGGTGGACCTCCTGCCCTGTTCAGCTACTCTGCAGGCTGGAATGCTCAATGTGGAGTTGAGACATTGGGCTGGTAGCTTTTAGGGGTCACTGTGGTTTGTCAGCTCTGGGTAGACTTTCTCAGCAGCTAGCTAACAGGCTGTTTTCACTCCTTTAAACTAATAAATGAGGAGACAAAAGACTGAAATCAGAGGAAAAGTACGTGTGCCCCAGAAAAAGCAGAGGAAGAAAATTCAGGAAATGCGTTCCGCAGACCAGACCCTTTCTAGGAACCATGGATTACTGTCTCTGCAGGCACTGTGGGAGATCTCCCCCTTCTCATTTGTGTCCCTGTCACAGCCATTTCTTTACTGGGTTCTTTTTTTTTTTTTTTTTGATTTTCAGAGGCCCCTCTCCTCCCTCTCGGTGAGTATTTAGTTACCAAACACTGTGTCTTCACAGATCTATCTGTTAGAGGGACCTTGTCGACAGGTCACCATCTTGAGTCCGTCTGTACCACGGAGTGTCCAGACACCAACAAGGGAAACTTCTCCCCCATGGAAGCTGTTGGGAAGGCTACTGGGAGAGTCTGAGAAAGAATTCCTCCTTCCCTGTGAAGTCAGGCCACTCTGCGGGGCTGTGTCTGCAGGATGGCTGGCCATGTGGATTCTGTGAGCACAGGAGGGGCAGTTGTGAGATACAGCATGTATACTCACCTGGGACCACTGTACGAGTCAGAGGAAAGTGTTGTGCTAAAAGATAAGGAAACCTTTCCACACCTCCACGCAGAGTGGGGCAGAGAGAGCAGACTGTCTTCTAGGATGAAGAAAAGATGTATCTCTTCCAAACAACACACACACACACACACACACACACACACACACACACACACACACTCATATACATATACACACACAATAACACACATACACACAGTCACATATCTGTACACACAGACATACATACACACACTCATATACATATACACACACAATAACACACATACACATACACACAGTCACATATCTGTACACACAGACATACACACATAGACACATAGACACACAAAGACATACACACAGAGACACATACACACATACACACACACTAACACATATACACACATACACACAGTCACATCCATACACACATAGACATACACACACAGACACATATACACAGACACTAACGCACAGACACACACACACAGACACACACACAGACACACACTCAGACACATATACACACACACACACACACACACCTCAGTTTCTGCCTTTGAGCTGGTGAGCTAGTCCACTTGCACAGAATTCATTGCAGTTTTCCCATTGCTTTGTTGTTTAACCAGCTCTATTTTTCCTCATTCATTTTGAATTCTTACTCTTTAATCCTTCTTCCTTTCTATCTTCCTCCAACAAGATGAGGAGTCTATACACTCTAAAACTCTTTAAACAGTCTCCCTGCTTTTCCCCACTTCAACCCTACATAGTCAACAATATCCAGAAATTTAAATACGAAGCTGGGTATGGCATGTGGAGGCTGAGGTAGGAGGGTCAGCCTGGATTACATACTGAGTTCCGAGTCAGCCTGGGCTATGGCGTGTGTCTACTTCAAAACAAAGACAAGAAGACGGGAGGACTTATTGGGCAGGGATTCAGCGGGAGGGGGATAAAGAGATAAGGAGGGCTGGGGAGATGTTAAAATACCACGTCACCGTGTGTATGTGATGGTCACTTCCTTTCCAATTTTAAATTCCCTCTAAAAATTTCAGTGAAATCGGAATCAAAGGGTTGAACTCCTCAGTGAAATATCTTTCTTAACACAACGAGGGTCTTTAAATACCTCTGCCTCAGCTCTTCCCTGTGACACCTCTTTAAAAGCCGGTCCTAGGGTGAGTCACAGTGTGACCATCCTTCAAGACCTCCCATGCCTGAGAATTTGTTTTCATTCCCGTATCTGGATAACAGCCAGGTCTAGAGTCTTCCCCCTAAGGCTGGAAGGTTCTCTTAATTGCCCATTTTTTTTAAAAAAAATTCTCATCTTCAGATTGAATTTTAGATAATTTCTTCAGTTCTTGTTCCCAAGTCATTACTCTTTTCCTGTACTTGTGTATTGTAGACATTGAATCCATTTTTTGAATTAATTTCAACTACTGAGATTTCCATCTGTAGAAGCTCTGTTTTATTTCTCTTAGAATCATACTTTCCAGAGCGTTCTATTTACTAAAAACTGTTGAATATGTTTATTTGATGTTGTGATTCTTGTGACTGTGGTATCTGGGGTCACCGAGGTCTTGGTCTGTGGTCTGTGGTTTCTTAGTCTTGTGGGTTATTTATTTATTTATTTGTTTTGTTTTGTTCTTACTGGAAGCTGCCTGGGTTTTACAGGATGAACATCTCTGAGGTTCTTCCAACGTGAGTTTATGCTTGCTATCTCCTAACTGAGGGCACTAAAAGCCTGGTCCCCCATAAACTAAATTTTTACTTTGAGGTTCTTAGAGCACCCAGTTGGGATGAATTTGTGCTCATTTTTATATGACTGGCTTATATGAGTGATTTCCCAAGGGAATGTTTTTCTCTGTCCCTTCTACTTTTAAAAAAACTTATTATTCTCTCATACAATACATCCAAGCCACATTTCTTCCCCCATCCTCCCTTCCACCTCCCCTTCTCTCCAGATCCACACCCCCTTTGTTTCCCTTCAGTAAAGAGCAGGCCTCCCAGGGATATCCACCTAACATGGCGTGAGAAAGTACAGTAAGACTAGGCACACATCCTCATATCAAGCCTAGACAAGGCAACCCAGTAGGAGGAAAAGGGTCCCAAGAGCAGGCAAAAGAGTCCCCCACTCCCACTGTTAGAAGTCCCACAAAAACACAAGCTAACAACCATATCGTGTATGCAGAGGACCTGGTGCAGACCCATGTGGGCTCTGTGATTGCCACTGGAGTCTCTATGAGCCCTGCTTAGTTGTTTCTGATGGCCGTATTCTCCTGATGTACTTGACCCCTCTAGTTCCTACAAGCTTCTTTCCTCTCTTCTGGGGGGTTCCCTGAACTCCAAGATCTCCATCTGGTTCTCTCTACTTAGCACCAGTGTTTGGAAGCAATTATTTGCCTCAGAATAACACACACACACACACACACATACACACACACACACACACACACACACACAAGTGTGCAGGTACATTTGAAGTGTTTTAGCTTGTCTCAAAGTTTTATCTGAGTGGCTGCAGTGGAAGTCTGAGGCAGGTGTTTTAACTTCGCTAGGTCATTTTATTTAATTGTATTTGTAGTGGGATCTTGATGAGGTATGTACCCCGCCCTCAAACTTGGTTTTAAAGTGTTGTATGCCTGGAAATTGTTTATGTTTAGCATATACATTTCTTGTGGTTTAAGTGTTTATTCTGGAGGGCCAGATTTTATATTTTTAAAAGGTAATTGATCGTGTGTGTGTGTGTGTGTGTGTGTGTGTGTGTGTGTGTGTGTGTAGGTAGGTCAGAGGACACTTTTAGAAATCAGTTCCCTCCTTCTACCATGGGTTCCAAGGACTGAACTCAGGTCATCAAGCTTATATGACAAGTATTCTTACCCACCGAGTCATCTCAATGGTCTAAGAGGCCTGATTTTTACACCAAATTGAATCGGGTGGAGTGGGGAAGTAACGGTTGACCATTGTGTAGCACTGCTGGACCGTATTGTAGATGTACACACAATGATATTTAAAGCAGGCAACTCAGTTTAGAAACTGTGGAAAGTCTAGTGTGAAAGGCTCTTCCTGGATATGAGTAAGACGATATCTTTGTGGGATTGGAGCATTTTTTTAAAAAAAACTAAACAGGATACTTCCTTGAACGGAAAAATACAGGCTCAGTCAGTATCCAGGAAGAGGCCCGGGAAGAATTGGGTTGTGTTCAGGGAGAAGTAGTGATGAATTCTTATCACTCAGGGTTGTCATTTTTTTTCTTTATTTTGTCTGAGCAGTAATAACCATAATTATTTATGGTTTAACACTCAACTAAGTTACATTTCTAAACAAAAAATGAACATACTTTATAAGCACATTCAAATCCCTTCTGTCAACAGCATGGGTTTAATGAGTGTTTTTGTTGCCATCCTGACATTCACCCCATTTGGTTTTGATGCCTCCCTCAGCTCCCAGGAATATTGCTGTGATACCTCCAGGAATTTCAGATAGTTTAGATCTAGAGAAAAAGAATTCTTTTTCAGACAGCTGAGGATAAAGTAGTTAGTTGTATCTCAGGTTGGTTCAGAGTTGAGCCATTGAGTCTCACTCTGTAGTCCAGACTTGGACTCCATGATTCTCCTGTCTCAGCCACCCAAGCACTGGGGTCACAAGTGTGCACTACCACCCCATCTTCAAGTGGACTTTCATGTAGAATTCAGTGCTCAGTTTCTCCTCCCTGAAAGGCACTTTTTAAATTTGCTTGGCTAACTGCACACAATCTGCTGCTCCATCCCTATGAGCGACATAGTATGTGGTGATTATTAATATGTTTTTTTTCTATTGATATTCTCTCTCTCTTCTCTCTCTCTCTCTCTCTCTCTCTCTCTCTCTCTCTCTCTCTCTCTCTCTCTCTTTTGGTTTTTCAAGACAGAGTTTCTCTGTGTAGTTTTCGAGCCTGTCCTGGATCTTACTCTGTAGACCAGGCTGGCCTCGAACTCACAGAGATCCGCCTGCCTCTGCCTCCCGAGTGCTGGGATTAAAGGCGTGTGCCACCGCCGCCTAGCGGTATTCTTTTCTGACTCACAGAAACATTTATAAGTTCCAGATCCTGGAGTTAGAGATGATTTTTACAGTTTATCATCTTGAAACACAAGGGCGGATGCTTCTTCAACTTGGTGGTTCTGCATAGATCTCCATGCTCATTAACTGCTGGGCTCAATCCCTTCTATCCCGAAATGAAGGCACTTGGTTGAGAGACATGTAGAAGGAGACAGTATGAAGGGCAGGTCTAGTGTGTAGCTGTACACAGATAAATGCTTCTACTTTCTCGATTAACTCATGGGCTATGGTATGCTGGGTATTTCTCCATTTTTGTTCCTGATTTTGTCCCCACATGCCCCTTCTCCTAGGTATTCATTTGTTCTGTAGTTCATTTCTTCATTCTCTGGGGGCCCAATATGGTCGGATCTTGTCCTTCCGCATGTGGAAGAGATGATGCCAAAGAATGACTGCAGTGCCCCATAGGTCCCTCCATCCCCCTAGTTCCTCCTGATAGGACAGAATTCTAAGACAAAAACTCTATCCACTTTGTCCACACACCTTCAGGAGACTTGCCTCCTTCAAGCCGGTTGTTGTTCCGAGGCTCATCTCGGTCAGAAATTCTGTCCCAGGGCTGAGGGTTCAGTCTTAGAGTGCTTGCGCAGCATGTGAGAGAGGCCCTGGATTGAATCCCCAACATGGGAGGGCATGGGAGAAAGGAGAGAAGAGAAAAAAAGACAAGCCACCCCACCCCACCACCGCAGCCACTGTTTTAGGATTTCACACTGTTCAAAATACATGTGTGGGTCGTGTGTGGCTGGTTGGTGGTGGACAAATAGTACCAAAACTTAAGGGAGTTTGGAAAGAAAAGAGCCAAAACGTGTGAACAATCTTGGAGCCTTCAGACAGACAGACAGACAGACAGGAAGAAAGAAAAAGAGGGGGGGGTGGGGAGAGGGAGGGAGGGAAGGATGGGGAGAGGGAGGGAGGGAAGGAAGGAAGGAAGGAAGGAAGGAAGGAAGGAAGGAAGGAAGGA
>CABHPR010153083.1:0-39713 GCA_902168415.1 Peromyscus melanophrys
GTCTAACTTTACACTCTTCTTTGGAACTCCATACACACGATAGCAGTCTCTAGCTTGTATAATAGAAGAGGAAAGTCAAGGGCAGGTAGTTGTATATGGAGATAACAAGAAGTAGCTTTGGATAGTGAAAGCTTGCTTTCTTCCTTAGGTGTTTTATATTTCAGATTATGTTAACTTCGGAGATGTCAATCCCTTCCTTATGGGCTTGGAAGCATAGACATCCATGGAAGAGTAGATATCTGCTCGTGGGGGCTAATCCATTTCTAGAAACACAGGTGCAATCTGAGAGCCTCTGTGGACGTATTTGAGCCTGGGAACTATGGCTATTAGTCAGGGTCCTATTAAAAAAATACAAATTTGGACAAAAAAACCCCCTTGAATTAGGCATCTCAATAAATAAAGAGATTATTCACAAATTTGAAGGGGTGCATGGGAACCATAAAGGGTTGTGTAGCAACCTGGTCACAATAGGACAGTGACTGTAACTAGGGAGGGTGAGCAAGGGAGGGAGGAAGGGAGGAAGGGATGAAGAGACGGGGGAGTCATCTCTAAAGGAGGGATGCAGGTATCTTAAGGAGGCCTCAAGAAGAGAGATCCAGGTGCTGAAGAGAGGGCTCAGCAGATAAGAGTACTGGCTACTCTTCTAGAGGTCCTGGGTTCAATTCCTAGCACTTGCAACTGACTATTACAGTAGTCCCATGGGATCTGATGCCCTCTTCTGGTGTGCAGACCTACTTGCAGACCAAACATCCACAAAAATAAAATAAAGAAATACATCTTTAAAAAAATGTTCACAGCATTAAAAAGAAGAGGAGGAGGAAGAAGATGAAGAGGAGGAAGAGGATGATGAGGAGGAAGGATCCAGGGGAAAGAAATTCCCACCCGAAGTTCTTGCTCTCTTTATTGGCTGGATCTGGTTAGAACTAGAAGGCACAGGAATCAAACATGTTATCCCACAGCAGCATCCTACAGAGAGAGTGGGGGAGTGGAGGGGGAAAGGCCTGGTCTCGGATTGAAGTCTTCCATTTCACAATCTGAATGTGTTTGTTCCTCTCTCTCCAAATCCTTTCATTTTCAATTTTATTATGGTAATTGTCAAATTACTGAAGTTCTTTCGTCAATGGAATAAGAGTGTTGCCGTTTACACTTGGCTATTGTGCAGCCCATGTGTAATTCTTTAAAACTTATTATTTATTTGTTCTTTTGATTAGCATATGAAATACTTAGGTTTAGGTTCCATTATGGGATTTTCAAACATACTCTGCTTTCGGGTGGCCTTCCTCCCCTCTTCTCCCCATCTCCCTGCTTCCCATACCCTTCAACCATGTAGTCTCTCTTCCACTTTCCTATTTGTATTACATGTTTTCTATTACCGCCTTCCCCCACTCACGGTCGGTCCCATTTCTATTTTTATGACCTATATAGTCACAATCATACTCACAAACATATATAAACATTAAGAGACAGGATATGCCTATGAGAGAGAACTCCAGATATGGCACAGTATACTTTCAGTATAGTAGATGTGTTTTCTGTTGCAATCCATCTAAACACTAAGTCCTGTACTATGTGCTTTAGTTTTTAAAGCTTTCTGATATTGTGATATAAATAGCCTCTTAAAATTGAAAAAAGCACAAAAGGCATTTATTTAGGACTTTGGTTAATTCACTACATCTGTTTTAGGTTCCAGATGTTGGAGAGGGAAAAAAAAAACACATGATAATTCCTATATTCAAACAGCTCTGATCTATGGATGAATTTATAATATAATTTGTAAGACTATTTGATGAAAGCTAAATTTTAGTCTACTTTTGTACTAACAGTGAAGAAAGGACTCTCTCTCTCTCTCTCTCTCTCTCTCTCTCTCTCTCTCTCTCACACACACACACACACACACACATACACACAAATACAGTGAAACATGATTATATAGAAAATACTGAGCCTGTTTAATAAAAACAGGTTTGCAAAAATCACAAAAGCAAACACTAATAAATGAAGTTAAGTAATAATTTTATTTTAGAGGAGTCTGTATCTGTCCATAAGGGCATACAGACATTTCTACTTACCAATACATCCCTAATTGGTAGCTTAGATTACTTTATATTTGATAATTATAAGGTTTCTTTCTTCACAAAGAGCTCCATCAATTTGATTTTATTTCAATTATAAGAAAACAATGACCACAAGTCTGCATTGCAGCTCACATGTAGAATCCAGCATGAGGAAGAGGCTTGCGTACGTATGAGACCAGCCTGACCTACCAGAGAGTTCCAAGCCAAGTCTACACAATGAGACCCTGTCTCAGGAATGCCAAAACTAAAACTAAACCTAAAAAATAAGCAAAGATGAGAGTCTTACTTTGGAGAAAGCTTAACAAACGTTATTCTATTCATGTTAGGGACACTGAAAGGGTTTTTTTTTTTTTTTCATTCTTTGGCAAAGTATACTCATGAGTTTTCAGGAGTGTGTGTGTGTGTGTGTGTGTGTGTGTGTGTGTGTGTGTGTGTGATGTTCATGGATGTGCACGCTTGTGTGTATGCATATGTACATGCACATGTGTGCAGAACCCAGAGGACGATGTCTTCTTCAGTAACTCTCCACTTTATTCTTTGAGACAGGGTCTCTCACTGAATCTGGAGCTCACCGCTTGGCTAGGCTGGTTGGCCAGTGAGTCCCAGGGATCTACTTGTGTCTGCCTCCCTTGTACTAGCATTAGGGACATGCGCCATCTCACTTCACTTTTTAGTGGGTTCTGGGAAGTTGGACTTGGGCCTTCAAGTTCACGCAACAAGTACTTTACCTACTGATCCATCGCTCCAGAGCTCATATTTCAAATGTTTTGTTTGTTTTTATGAAAACACTTAGGAAGAAGCAAAATTGCTACTCTTAACTGATCTTGCATCACAGTCTCATTTCTCTATGTACCCACTATAATTTTTAATAGTTTTGGTGACTTTTCATGATTTACTCTAAATGAGTAGGCTTTTTATGTGTTTTGTTTCTTCTGTTTGCTCAAAACTGTGTTCTGCTCACAAAGTCCAAAGCAGGGAACAGTAATTTCTTAAACCCTAAACCCAGCATGTGCCCAAGAGTGCGCGCGCGCGCGCACACACACACACACACACACACACACACACACACACGCTGCCATTTCTTTCTTTCTTTTTCTTTACTCTCACATTGAATGCTAGAAGTGAATAGTATCTTGAAGTTTAACTATAGCACAATGTTTCCCCAGGCATTTTCATATTGGTAGACTCTCTATAAAACCACAGATCAGTTAGACTGTATCTCCAGTCAGCTCTAAATAAGTGCTTACTGGTGTCGACTTTTACTCACCTTGCTTATGCTTATAAAAGAAACTGGCTTTCTGAGTTTCGTGAGGGGTTGTGTACCATTACTTACTGCTTTACTAGAACACAGTGTCAGTTTTTAGGGTAGTTTCTGCTAGCTGTGATTGCTCAGTCTTAACATTACCCATAGCCCCACTTCAGCTGCAGAAGAGGGAATGGGGAAGGGGGTGGAGACGGAGGTAAGCCACGATGTTGGTAGAAAGTGATGTCCAAACTGCACTGGAATCACAGATGTATTAGCATCAGTTGTCCATTTGACATGGCGGTGGAGGTGTTCTGATGGAGATATTTGGCGGATGTCACTACTTATAGCAAGAGATTCCTCAGGACGGTCAACTGCCTTATGGGTTCACATATCAATTCTGCGTATGTAGTTAGGATGGCATCTTCTTGGAGTTTCAATATCATTTGATTTCTAACTAAATGTGAACCTTAAGAGTCCACGATACAGTGGCTCAGGAGTGGGCCTTTCCTTTACTCCAGTAAGCGGATGACAGAATAATGAACAAACAAGTGAGTTAATATTTAAAGACCACCTGGAGAGATCCTGAGTGTGACCTGGAGAACATGATCCAAAAAGGTACGGAGAGGCAGGTTGGATGGTGAGATGCCACAGCAAGCTTCCTAGGCATTGAGAACCACCTTTGGGTGAGCCTTTGGTAGGACCAGGTTAACGCAGAGTGCTGGACCAGGCTGCTAGAGCTCTATTCCAATTGTAGACATGAAAACTTTGCCACTGAAGCATTCTAAGGAGACTGATGATAGATTCAGGTTTAGGAAATGACTCCCATCTTATGCTTCAGCTGTACAATGCTCCCGATGGGCTCATGTGTTTGAACCCTCAGTCCCCAGTTGATGGATCTGTTTTGGGGGATCAGAGAGCCTTTAGGAGGTGTGTCCCAGCTGGAGGAAGGAGGCATAGGGGAGGAGAGGAGACCCATGGATTACAGCCTAGTCCCTCCACTTCTTAGTCTGTGGAGATACAGCCAATGGCTGCTCACTCCTGACCCTAGGGAGATGAGTTGCTCTCACCACCATGGCTTCCGCACTGTGACGGACTGGACCCTCATGTCACAGCTTTGTCAACTGGACACAACCCTGAGCATGCCTGGGGAGAGAGAATTGCACGTGAGGAATGGTTTCTATCGCACTGGGCAGATGGGGGGGGGGCATTTTCTTGATTGTCGGTTGATGCGGGAGGCCCCAGGGCTGGTGGCAATGCCATCTCTAGGCAAGTGGGCCTGGGATCTGTGAGAGAGGTAGTGACGCAAGCCAGGAGAAGCAAGCCAGTCAGCAGCCCTCCTTGGTGGTCACTGCTACAAGCTCTTGCCCTTGGCTTCTCTTGATGACCCACTGTAACATGAAGTCAAGTGAACCCTTTCCTCCCCCAAAGATGCTCAAATGTCACAGCAATGGAAAAGCAGACTAGGATGTCATAGAAACCATGAGCCCAGAGGAATACTTCCTCTCTTGGCTACTGGTTGTCAGGTATTTGGTCATAAGGATGCAAAACCGTATACTCCAATTACATTATTATTATTATTATTATTATTATTATTATTATTATTATTATTTTGTGTGCATTGGTGTTTTGCTATGGGTGTTGGGTCCCCTGGAACTGAAGTTACAGACAGTTGTGAGCTGCCATGTGGGTGCTGGGAGTTGAACCCAGGTCCTCTGGAAGAGCAGTTGGTGTTTTTAACCTCTGAGCCATCTCTCCAGCTGCCCAATACAGCACATTATAGCATGCTTCTATAAATAATAACTTCCTCATGCTGCTGAAGGGACTGTAGATACGATCTCCACACCTTGGCAGCAACTCAGACATGTACTAATACTGAATGATCCTAGAGGGCATTTCAACAAACTCCCTAAAGCCACCTGACAAGCTTTGTTGGTTGAGGAGATGGCATCTCCTGAGCCCCTTCCCTTCTCCACGGTCTTAAAGACATGTCTTCCTAACCCCCGTGTCTGTTTCCCTTTCCTAGTCCTTCATATATTGTAGTTAAGAAAAAAAACAGAGTAAAACTCAGAGCACCCGAGTGAGGTTGGTGTGCCCTGCTCCACAGGACATAGGTCCCTGTAATGTGGAATTTAAGTCACCAAGGAGAGTGCAGTCCATGGGTTTAACTGGAGTCAGGTCAAGGCAGTCAGAGAGTCAAGGCAGGAAACTATTATAGTAGTTTAAAGAAAGACAAGGAGGGCTCAGACAAGCACAGCAGGGCAAGGAAAAGGACTTGGGGGATATGTAGAGGTAAACTGGTGAGCGGCTGTGTTGGTGGATTGGCTGTGCAGAGCAAGGGCAAAGAAGAACCTAGAATAGTTTTCTGTGTTCTCACTTGGGCAATAGACTTGATGGTGAATTTACTAATCACATTATAGAAAACAGATGGAAAAGAAGATAGAGCAAGGGCATTGTTCTCTTGGTGGCATTACGTAGGGATGTTGAAGCAACTCGGGGATTCCCCAGGGAAGTGGTCTAATAGGTGATGAGATTAACACACCTGAAGCCATATTTGTTTATTTCATATCTAATATGAGACATCCAATGCCTGGCCTGACAGATCTAGTTGTCAGATGCCTGGAGAAACAAAGCATGTATTTCCCGACTCTCGGAAGATGGCAGAGACATATCCATAGTCTTAGGGAGAGGGGGATGGGTTGGTGCACGGATGATGGCTGTGGTTTGAATTGCGTCGTTCAAGAAGATATGTACCAATTCTGTTCCCTGATATTTGCGACTGTAACCTTACTGTGGAAAGAGTCTTTATAAATGTCACTAAGATGTTTTGGCAGCAGACTTGGTTTCTGGCTTCTGAAGCTGGCATGGATAAAGATAGCTACAAATGAATAAGGAACGAGCCTGTAGTTAGCATTGCTGAGTGACGGATGGAAAAGAATAGGGAACAAAGAGAGGAAATCGAAATCCATGTGCTGGATCAAGGAAGGTTTGCAGGGAAGGAGAGGAAAGGAGCCTAGAAAACAGATTTCCTAGACAGAGGTGCGGCATGTGTGGTGGCTGGATTTGAGATGCAGTTTTCCTCGTTTGAGTTACTGAACTCAGGACCTTGTTTCTGGTGTGTTTGAAGCTGACCAAACTGCGTTATGCCAGGAATCCCTGGAGGCCACAGTCTGGAGCTTGCTTTTGATTTTATGTAAGATGGGAAATTGACAGCTTCCAAGTAGAAGCGAGGCATCTGTCTTCCATCCTTCATGGACGATAGCGTTGGGGGAAGGCAGGATTGGAAATACCAGGGAGTTGGCACTAGGGGACTTGACTGGCATGTGTTGACTTTAAAATCAGCCAGACATGGGTTTGCATTCTGATTTATCGGTTGTTAATTGACATATTCTGTTAGCCAGTAGCTTCTGTGAGCTGCCACTTTTCAAATCAAGTAGAAGCTGAGAGGGTAATCTCATCTCCTAGGTTGGTAAGGTTAGTTGGGATAGTTTTGTGTATTTCAAAAGAGTTCTAGAACAACTAGTAAGATTTAAAAAAATTTATTTTCTTTTCTTTTTCATTGGGTAAAGCTAAAGGCATGATACCATACTTATTTTCTTAAAATTTATTTATTATTTATTTATTTATTTATTTATTTATTTATTTATTTATTTATTTATTTTACATCCCAACCACAGTTTCCCCTTCCTCTTCTCCTCTCATCTCCTCCCCTCCACCTCTTCTCTGCCCCTACCCCTCCATCCACTCCTCTTCTGCTTCTGTTCAGAAAGGGGCAGGCCTCCCATGGGTGTCAACAAAGCCGATACCATGCTTCTTAATGAGGAAGAGTGTGGGGCATAGAGGCCCATGTGCTGGTGACAGCAAGATGGGAAGGATCTCTTGGCATTCACTCAAAAATGGCAAAACTTACTTCTTCATAATAATACAATATTAAAATCGGGAAACATGCAAATCTAGAAATACGGAAAAAAAAAAACTCTCAAGAAAGAACCATGACCCATACAGAACTACTGAGATTCTGGTTGTCTTCTCTTCATTACACACGGGGCAGTGATGTCTGACATTACCTATTTGTTAGGCATGCTGAAAGAAAAAAACGAGGCCCTGTTTGTGAAATGTTTTGTAATAGGAACTTAAATACTGGGATCCTCCTTTGGTCTGGTTAGTCATCCAGAGTCTCAAACCCTTGGCCCTATTAGGGTTAGGGGAACAAAGCCACATTTACCAACATAACTTATACAGCTTAAGAAATACTACCTTAGAGTAAAATGCATGCTATGCTAAACGATCACTTGGGGAGAATGTGGACTATGGCACTCCGTTAACACCAGGCCCTGTCATTACCCATTTGAGTAGGTACTGGCTTCTTCTTATGTAAGCAGTTCAAAGTGGGTTTCTGAAGATGTTCAGGCATTGAAGGAGTTAGCTTGGAGTTGGCACAGCATCGTGAAAAACTGCATTGCCCAAAGGACTGATATCATCCCACAGGAAATCAACATCTGGACATCAATGTGTTTCAGTCTTTGGAAATACAGTGTATATTATCCAGCTTCTCAGTCTGAGTCTGTGTCACAAAATAGGAAAGAAGTTCAGAGAAGACACATCCCACTTGACCTTTGCAGAATGATTTAATGAAGTTAGTTTCATACAGAGCTATGTGACGAGCAATTGCTGATAAAAACAGGCTTGTGGCTGGTCCCTTTCAGATCCTCTGTCCTTTGCAAGTGCTTCTCGGGCTTATTAACTCTTTAATGTTTTCATAGTTGGTGGCATTTGGCCCTGGGGCCATATTGACAGCTCTGGAGTTGGGTTCTGTTGCAATGAAGAGTCTAAATTTCCTAGGTTTTCATCCCCTTTCAGCGCTCCCCTTGATATCTTGGTCTGTATAATTAGGCAAATATGTTTTCAATTGCTTTTTTGCGTGTACACATTTCACCCCTTTTACTGTTATCTTGATGGATGTTTTATGGGATAACTTTTCAATTGGGGGGCCCCCTCTGCTTACAGAGGTGCCAACTTTTGCTTCTGTATCCACTTAGGCCTCTATCGTTTCCATCTGCAGGTGTAACTGAATATGACCCTCCGCTTTCTGGAGGAAGCCTGGGCCTCCTGGGTTTTCTGAGAACTCTATTATCCCACCATTTCACCCATGGTTACTTATTCTTTTATGGTGTTATTCTGATTTAAAATGAAATATAGACCTACTTGCAAAAACAGAGACTACAGGGAAGTTTAAAGAAAGCTTTTTGTGGTTTAGAGCCCACGGGAGAGTTGCAATCCTCTGCTGCAAAGATTTTTTTCCCAGAGGCCACTCTGGCCTTCCAGGCCCATCATGCATCTGGCTCCTCCCAGCGATATCATGAGACTTGGATTGTGAGGGAGCACTGCATCCTTACCTGTCATATTTATTCTTACTAATTTATTTGCTTATGTGAGAGTACAATCTCATCTGACACATTTTTAAAGAGTATTTATTTTTAATGTGTGTGTGTGTGTGTGTGTGTGTGTGTGTGTGCATGAGTGTGTCTGAATTTCTATGTATATATGTGCACCGCACGCATTTAAGAGCCCACGGATGTTGGAAGAGAGCATCAGATCCCCTGGAACTGGAGTTACAGGAGGTTGTGAGCTGCCTTGTGGGTGCTGGGACATGAACCTAGATCTTCTACAAGAACAATAAGTGCCCTTAGCCACTGAGACATTCTCCCCAGCTCCTTGTCTATCATATTTAATGGTACTTCCTCTGTGTTTATGACTGCAAAGAACACATTAGGTGCTCGGTCAATACTTGTTTAATGAATAAGTAAATTCATCATTTTAAAGCACATTAAGTGTTTAGAAATGTGAAAAAAGTTTTAATATAATTTCTGTGTTGTATTTCTCTTTATTACCAGAATTAATTCCTCTGCTATGTTCCATCATCCAAGATGTCTGGGCTTTGCTACCACAATAAACAACCCAGCATCATAGTGGTGCTCGACAACAAAAGATCGCCTGCCACTGTGTCTACACGTGCAATGCTTCCAGGACAGTTATGCTCATCATAGTGACTGGGTCTCCTGGCTGGTGAAGCTTTATGTTAACATCTGTATTTCAGTGTGACTGGGGTAGGAGGAGGGAATGTAATAGGTTGGGTATGAGTTCTTAAAACTTCAGCCTGGACATGCCACAGAGCAAACACATCTGCTTGCTTTTTATAGACCAAAGCAAATCCCACAGGCTGAAAGGGGGAAATGCATCCCCAGCACACAGCGGGGAGAATCTGGTTTTACATGAGCAGTAGCACCGTGGACTACCATAGAGCTTAAGAGCACATTTGGGAAATTATGAAAAGTAACTTCATTTTATGGTGTTGACCTGTTTTATCTGCCCACAAGGAGCCCTATACTGGGCTCTGCTCAACATGGTCTCTTCATATGCAAAGAGATGTGGCATGTATGTTAACTATACCTGTATGTGCCCCCCTCCCCCCGCCTTTTTTTGCTACTCCAATAGAATACTAAGTAAATGCTAATCTTCTTGGTTTTGGTTGTTGGGTTGTTTGATTTCTGCACAGTACACTTGGGAGAACTTTCTGTATTATAGCTATAGTTCTTCTATGTTAGTGTTTATCTACAAAATGTATTATACTTCACATGGCCATTTGCTTCCTGAGAGAGAAGCAGGGTGCTGGTGATCTCTTCCTTTGATGCACAAGGCAGAGAGCACAGTACACTTAGATGGAGCTGTTGTGGTATAATGTAACGAGAACTGGCTTGGCTTGGCTTCAGAAAGATCCTCTTTGTAATCCAAAATCCCACTGATTAGCCGAATAAGCGACTCATTAAGCCTCAGGAGCCTTGGTTTTTCTCAGTGATAAAATGGAGCCATTAATTCATCCCTCTTTGGGTTGCCAGGAGAACTGAATGAGAACATTTTTCTTACAACCTAATGGCTGTTTGATAAACGTGCTGTGTGAATGTTTCAAGGGATTGAATTTGAACATAGGGCTTGTCACGTGAGGCTTGTTATGGCAGGAAACAGTAGTTAGCAAGTACTCAAATGTATGGAAGCATGGAGTTCCTTTCATATCTCCCTGCACTTCTATCTTTTTAAAGATTTAGTTGTAAGTTTTAATGATGTCTATTTGTGGGTATCTGTATGTGGGCATGCACACGTGAGTGCAGTGTGTTCAGAGTTCAAAAGGAGGCATCTGATCCCCTCCCTGGAGCTGGAGTTACAGGTGGCTGAGGCTGCCTGATGTGGATGCTGAGAGAAGAACTCAGGTCCTCTGCAAGAGTGTGTGCCCTTAACCACTGAGCGATCTTTCCAGCTTCCTCCACTACTTTTTCTATGTTTGCTGAACCCGAGTTTTAAAGAAGAAAATGGTGCTTTATTAATTTCATGATCTTAAAGTACTAAGGTATGAAAATATGAGTAGAGAGGTCTGGGCATAAAAGTACAAAATTATCCCATCATAAGGGCCCTTGGGCACACACACACACACACACACACACACACACACACACACACACACAATGGAAGAAGTGGTGTAAAATATTTGAGCCTAGCATTAGCTTATGAGTTAAGGTTTAACACGATCATTTCCACTTTCTAATCCATAACTGAAAATTACCTGCTGGAAAGTCAAATGGGAGGCCAATAAGCAAGTATGGAGTATTCTTTACCAATACTTGTATTCATCATATTTTTTGATGTTGTTTTCATATACACTATGGTAATTGGCTATAGGTTTTTATTTCTGCAGATTTTGCTAACTGTATGTATGACATCCTTTTCAATGTCTTTTTTTTCTACCCTATTCTATATTTTCAATCTATTCTGTTCCATTCTGTGGTGATATTTTATTTGTGTTGAAATGTGGTGATATTTTATTTGTATGTTAATAAATAAAGTTTGCCTGGAGATCAGAGGAAATAGCAAGCCGTTTTAAGTAAACACAAAAGTCAGGCAGTGGTAGCACACGCCCTTAATCCCGATCCCTTGGCAGGCAGGGTCTCTGTGTGTTCAAGGCCATACTAGGGAATAGAGCCAAGCGTGGTGACACACGCCTTTAATCCCAGGACCAACCATAGAGACCTGGAGGTCTGTACAGACAGGCAGTGACAAGGAAGTGAGGTAGCTGAGCTAACAGTCAATGAGAGGGCAGAACAGCAAGGCAATAAAAGCCTGGGTAGACAGGAAGTCGTGGCATTTGGCAGCCGCAGAGCTGGAGAGGTAAGGTGGCTAGTGGCTATTCCTATTTCCCTGATCTCTAAGGCTTTCACTCCCTATATTTGGCTCCATGTTTTTTATTCAATGAGACCACTTAGAAATTCGTCTATACCATTCCACTAATTTTTCATTAAAAGAACTCTGGTCATAATCCTTGTATTAATTTTATGACACATTAAATGGGCTGAGTTACATGGTTTAAAACTATTGCCTTCAAATTTTTCTTTCTGTTCTGACTTCTGTTAGGTAGCTATGAAGATTATAGCATGGCTCACATTTGCATATCTACCAGGATGACGTGCTTTGCTTTTGTTTATACCTCATTGACCAGAGCAAGCTGCACAGTCACTGTGACACGGGCTCTAGACTCTTCAGGCAGGAGCCAATAAAGCATTGTAAACTTACTGTATGTCAAACAGAAGTCTTTTTTTTTCTATCTTTGTGACAAATTGTTTCTAAGTGGATTTTTCCCATCACTTGTCCAACTGAGCTGGTTCCTGACTCTTCTGTCACATTCCACACACACGTTGGCATTATGTTCTACTGACTCGGCATTAAAATGTGTAGCTCCAGTTTAATAAGCGCTTATCACTTCCGCACTTACGTTCCATTGGAGCCAGAACCCTGTCTTTCTCAGATTGCCCCTTAGTGTTTCCTGGAAGCAATTGGCTTCCACTCTTGCCCCTGCCCCCTCTGAGTCTGTTTCTGACACAGCAGCCAGAGTGATCTTTTTAAATGTAGGTTGCATCTCGTAAGTCAGCGCTTTAGTAGATGTGTGTGACCTTCTCGCCCAGACTGTGCTTTTGTGATCTGTATGTGTATGTTGAGTGGTGGATGCATGCACACCAAGGTACACGCCGAGTCTGTAGTGCAACAGGAGTTTTCTTACTCTAAGTTACGGTATCAGCAAATGCTATTTCATCTCAACAGGCCCCGGCCTCTCTGTCTTCTGTTCTAGCCTCTCTAGCCACACTGGCTTCCTCACTGTTTCTTAAGACTCTAAGCACCTTCATCTACCTCAAGGCCTTTGCATGCTTTCTCTTGTGTTATGGGGCATTGAACCTAGGGCCTCCCTCCTGATAGGTGTGTGCTCGGCCATGGAGCGGTCTTCCCAGCCATGCGCCGTTTACATTCTTTCCATGTTTGTCCTTCCTAAAACATTCGTTCCCCAGATAGTCTGCAACTTTATTTTTCCTGGTTGGCATGAAAGCCTTTACTCATTCCTTTCTTTTTATCATCCTCAAAGACCCCATGGGTTTGTTGAAAAATATTAAATTCTAGAACAAAGGATTGTTAAATATATGGATGGGGAAAGTGTATACATTGTATCCTTTTGGTTCTTTATTATACATAGAATATTCAATCTATTCTACTATCACCAAACCCAAAAGAGGCGTTAAGAAAAAAAGATGTGAGTCTGCACATTTCTGTCTATCCCCCCGAAATTAAGGGTATCCATCCATTCACTTACATACATATAAGCACACCCAACATGTCACTCTTTAGGATTTTACTTACTAATGCATTGTATACATCTTGATACACAATGTTGCAAAGATTGGCTCGTCATTTTCCCTTGTGCTGTTTCTCGTTGGACGTGAACAGATTGTGGTCACCTCTTTGTCCTTGCATGTTGGTGCCTCCATTTCCACAGGGCAGGTTCCCCTGGAAGTGGAATTGCTGTGGACAGCAACTTTAGTTTCATCAGACTTGCCTTCTTGAGGTGTCTTCTTCCTCTCTTGAGCATGTGGCCGTATTGATGGACTCCCCCAGCTATTCCATGGAGGGTGCACAAGATGGGCACGGTGGGGGGTAAAGTAACTGTTTGTTTATGGAGACAGTTGCAGAAGCAGACAGCCTGCCCCCTTTGGACTGCTGACAAAGGGGAGCAATTAGGACAAAATTCATGTGCTTTTTCTGGATGGTACTCTGTTTTCTTTTCAGAGACAATCTGAATACAAATAAAAACACCTGTGAGTCGGTACAAAGTTTTGGATCTTTTATAGCTGAAGGAGCAAATGAGACGCTGTTCAGTTCTTCTCAAAGTCCCGTGAAATGGAATGGTGGGGTCACACACACCTGAAAGCTCCACAGAGATCATGTTAAGTATATATTGGAGCATCTAAATGGTAGAGTTGGGGGGGGGGGGGTCGGTCTTCTGAAAAAATAATTCCAGAAGACAGTTTAGCACCAAATCTAGCCTTTTATTAACTTCTTTTAGCTTCCTGCAGTGCAGTAGTTTCTAATTTTTTCCTATTATTTTTTTCTCTTCCATGAGTTGTTATTTTACTGTTTTTTTTCTTTTTAGTGCCTCGAAGTTATGTGATTTTTTTTTATTATTTTTCAAGCAGTAAATACTTGATCATCAAAAAGATTGACTGCTAAAAAAGAAAACAAAAAAATTTACTTTCAGATGGACTGGAGTGAAAAATAGAACAAAGTCAGACCCTAAAGAAAATATGTGGATGAGGAAAAAAAATAAAGAAAAAACACAAGAATTGGAACTCTCACTTAGTAGTGGGGAATTTGGCTAGCATGCATGCAGCCCTGGATTATAGCCCCAGCACCCCCAGAATCCCATACTCACAAGTTTAAAGAAACAAAAAACAGAGAAAGATGTTTCTGTTAATTCACCACAAATGATCTAAACACCACACACAACATTTAAGAGAGGCTATCTTCCACTCAAAGATGTGCCACATTAATTTTACCAGGTTGGTTAATAAATATAAGCCACACCACATTGTGTATCTTGAAAAGCATTTTAATCTATTGCCTCACATCAAAAGAGTGTAGTAAGAAAAGCTCGAAGGTTGTGATATCTAAAAGCCACCATTAAACGACTAAGGCTCACCTATCTGGTTTTATCTTATTATCAGAGATCTAACCTCAGAACCCAGGGCACTGGTCCCTTGAATTCAGGAAGAAGGGGGCTTCTCAGGACTTTATTTTTCCTCACTATAGTCTCCCAGACTGGTTGTGTTGTGCTTTGTTTTCCCTCCACGAGCAAGTGAATAACTGGGTTCTAGAAGGCAGAGGGGGTGCCGCACACAACAGGGGACTCCCAGTAACTATTGTTTCTATCTGATTTTGCTCAAATTCATCAGGGAAAATTAACCTTGGCAGCTTATTCAGTGACTAAATCTTGATATTTTTCTGGCTTAATTCATAACATAACTGTAAGCTATTGCCCTGTGTTTATATTTCCCATCCATTTCTCACATTTCCAAAGCATGCTGATATGTGATCCGGGCAGTTTAGCTACCATAATTGGCATTTTTCTTGGGCCGAAAGGAAACAAACTCCTTTTCCACCATACTTTTTTAATTTCTGAAAAACAACAAGTAACATGGTTAATCCCCCTTTTTGATCTTTTTTCCTTTTGAATTTTCCTTATATTCTTTCCCTCTTTTAATCTTTTACTCTCTTTTTAATCTTACTATCCTGCCCCACCCTATTTATTTGGCTTCTCATTATGTATTGCTTTAAAAGAAATGGTCCAGTCTATGGAAGTTGGTCTTTAGAGTCTGTTCAAAGACCCATTATCCACATTTAGAGGCCTTGCTTTTTCTTTAAAGAATTTCATTGTGGCATTTGCAAACTGCCTTTCACAGTATTAATAGAATGTAAATCTTGCTGACAAAAATAATGTACTTAGATTGTTTCTTGCAATAAGAAGTTTTTAAAAAAGAGTTTTCATCTTCTGCAGACATGAATAAGACAGAAGGTTATCTTAAACTCTGTAAAATTGACAATGTATTTAACAGTTCACGTAGCTTTTCATTCAGAAGTGTCTATATACGCATCTTTCTTTAGGGGTTGTTGCCAGACTTTGTGATGGTAAGGGTGAGGGCAGACCAGCCTAGTTTCAGATGCCAGCATTTTTTAAGAGCTGATCTTTACATCCTTCTCATACAATTTTGAGGTTCGCAGCATGGGATGGTCATACAGTTTGGTAGACTTTTAGCCCTAATAGCTAATGGTCTGGGAAGAATGAAGAACCAGAGAAGCTATACATGAAAATGTGTATTCAGGCTCCTCACATAACTTGAAAGTCTTCTTATTTTACAGTGAGTTGCCCATTTCTTTTATAAGGCACATTTTCAAAACATATCCTACAATATTTGGCTGCCAGTCTAATATTACCCATTTCTCTTTCATCTCTCTTTTTACTACAAACCCTTAATGACAAATGCAGGAGGGTCAGTGATACTGGTTTACCTCGCTCTAGCATATGAATTAGTCATCAGACAATCAGTTCAAGGGTCAGGCTTAGAGAAACAGTACCAAGTGAACGACACGCAGGTCACAGAAGTGCGCTCCACTTCAAAGGGGGCATGCTTGGCCACGAGGACCAGGGTCACAGGCAGGAACAGCTGGGATTGTCGTTCTCTCAAAGATGGAGGGTGTGTGAGCTTTGAGTGTGTTTGTCGCTGTGATAGGGTTTCACTGCTGTGGAAAACAACAATTAACTTTGGAATGGCTTTGCTGGTAAAACACAATAATAAGTTAGGATCTATGGGAGACCAGGCATCTAATAGCAAGTCAAGGGGTCATGATTTAGAACAAACTACTGGGAGCCCCCAAACCAAAACCAAACTGAATCAACCAACTGGACAAAAATCCCAGAAGTAAAAACCAAAAACTAAGAGAAAGGAAGCAAACACCAAACCCTGACATTTCTCCATGCTGCCAACTTGCACAGGACTGTGGGGGGATTTTAGCATCTGCTAACGACAGGCTCATCTTCCCTTGTGAGTAAAGTTAGACTATGAGCTTGCCTGTTCAGGAGCTAAAATGAAAGCAGGAAATTTTGAGTCTATTCTGAAGATTTTAGAACATGATTTTTTGTACTTCCTATTTTTTCCCCAGGGAAAAAGCATACAAGATGAGAGTTTTCTTTGAACATTATCTGCATGTATCACTAATCGGTCATTTTAAACTTTATCACTTTTCTGATAAAACATTTGGAGTTAAACCTGTTTGTTACTCTATTATTAAAACACGTTTCAAGTAAGGTCGCAAAGAACATTCGAATGTGTTTTTGGTCTGCAGGGCATTTTAGTTTCAGTTTGAAAATTGAAACTTCGTCTTAGAGTTCTTGTGGTGTAGGAGTATACCCTTATCCCCAGTCAAGTAGGTAGGATTCAGTGAGTAAGAAGAAAACGTCTCACAAGGAAAGATGCTCAGATAAAGCGACTCTTAGTCCTGAGGGAGGCTACACCGTGCATAAGAAAACTAGACCCTGGAATCTCTCAGTACTTCTACTAAACTACTGGAAAGAAAATGGGAAAGCCAAGTTAAAAAAAAATGTAGCAGAAGAGAGAAAACCCCAAATCCAAACCATATGATGATGTCTTATTTCTCTGCTCACTTTGTCATGTTGCTTTACTCTTCCCAGTACCAAGTGTCTCATTGGGTTAGGGTTGCTCCGAGAAAGCCATTTCAAAGAAAGCTATGTATTAAACCGGTAGTCTAATAAGAATAAGCACTGAAACGAGCATGTGACCCGTTCATGGCAAAGAACTACTGCTTTGAGGAGGAAGGGATTCTTTGAAGTCTGAAACAAAAATAGGGGTTCTAAGGACCCGCTGAAGTCCCATGCCTATTTTCAGGGGAGGCAAACACCTTATTTAGCCGAGTCCAACCTGATAAGGCAAATTTGTCTACAGGCAGGTGGTATCTGAAGCCAAAGAAACAAAGATGAACTTAAAAAGCCAAACAAAAACGGGTTTGATTTACTTTCCTGGCCCATTAGCAGTGGCCTGGCCTATGTGGTTTCCCCCTTGATTTTGTTAAGTTGGAGAAGACTGGATTGGAACTAACAAACCACTAATTTATGATGGGGCACTGGTAATATTTCTTTTGGATTATGTTCTTTTAAATTGCAGGCAGGAGATGAGGGAAAAAACAACTTAAACCAGGAGTGTGAATCATTCGAAGGAATTTGTCACTTCTGATATTATCTGGCCTCAAAGAACATGGATCCTTTCTGCTTTCAGTGGGAATTAACTCAGAGAAACTGTGCAGAACAGCAAGCCATGTTTTAACCTCCCTATGAGCGAATACCACTGAATATGGAAATGGATCAATTCCTTCCTTGTCTCTCTTCTCCCCCCAATTGAATTCATATGCAATGGGAAAATTATTAGCTCAACATCTGCAGAACATAATTACAGTGCTGTGTTCTAGTCTTTCATGGAAAGTAAGGAGTTGAAGGCTGTTGAAGGCTGACATTTTTCCTTTCTGTGATTTGGAAATATTCATGAATCTTCTAACACAAGAGCTGCCCTGATTTTCATTGGTTGTCATTTAATGAAACAAGTTATTCTTATGAATATACAAAAGTATATTTTCAATACAAATTAAGCCAATGCAAAGGCACAACATATTTAATATGTATTTATTCACAGTGTCTTTAATTTTTTTGGCTTAATTATTTCAGTGGAGTAAATGTTTATGTCCCTTCAAAATTCACATTGAAGTCCTAAGGTAACCGTATTAAAATGTGGGGAAGTGTTTTGGCCAAATGGACAGACCTTCATGGCAGGACTATATCCTTACTAAAGAGACTCCAGAGAGAAGCCCCACCCCCTCACAGTGGGATGACATCTGTCTATCAACTCAGGGTGGGACTTTACCAGAAATGCAGCGCGTTGGTGTTCTCATCCTGGACTTCATACCCTTCAGGATATTAAGAAACACTTATTATTTAAAACAAGTCAGCTAACTGCATTTTGTTATAATATCCCAAATATACCAAGACAATGACTTCTTTGAGACTGGCGACCAGTCAAGAGATCCTCTATGGTTGTTTTGAACATAACTTGTTTGCATGTCAGTCTTGAAGGAATTGTGAAAATCACACTTGGTCTCAACAAATCTTACATTGTAACATTTATAAATATAGATGACTCCCCTTCCTGTCTGTGAAACTATCCCTATCTCTTTTATTGTTTGGGTCCAGCTTTACCACAACTGGATCATATATATATACATATATATGTATATATGATCATATATATACATATATACAGATATATATATGTATATATATATACAGGACACACACACACACATACACACTCACACACACAATGTTTGTTATTTACTGTGAGTCAGATACTCTTCTAGGATCCAGAGAGACAGAGATGTGAAACAGACATTATCGTTCTTGTGAAGTCTGCATTCTAATGCAGGAAACAGACAAGACATGGTTGCCAGGTTGCGTTACAAAGACGGGAAGAAAAATACAGGACAAGATTAGGCTGGCAGGGCTGTTGCAAAGGAGTGGTTAGACTTAGTGCGCCTGCGTAGGTGAGGTATGAGCTGCTTGAATGGAAAGGGTAGGTATGGCTATGTGATGACCTGGTGGAAGAAGATGCTAGACAAAAGGGTCAGAAGCCATGGAAAGGGGAAGAACAGAATAAAGACAGGTAGAGGGTAAGGGAAGAGACAACAATAGGCTGTGAGTTTGGAAAAATCCAGATCATACGAGGCTTTGTGGGCCAATCAGAACATTGGGTTGTATTCAAGGAAGATGCTGGAGCATTCTGGCTTTTGGAAGGCAGCTGTGCTCACCCCTGTATCGTCAACAAAGCATCCTTTTCGGTTTTTGTTTCTAAGAGGTTGTTCTGTGGAAAGGTGCTGGAGAGAGAGAGAGAGAGAGAGAGAGAGAGAGAGAGAGAGAGAGAGAGAGAGAGAGAGAGAGAGAGAGAGAGAGAGAGAGAGCCACTGTCCAGCTTTGGCACGGGCAGAAGTTTTTCAGGCAGCTCTGTTCAGCCAGTCATCTGGGGATCAGTTCTGCCCACAGCCCCAAATTCAGTTTAGTTAATTTTAGTGTGAGGTGGAGAACTGTACACAGCCATCCACATTATCGACCAGTCTTATTTTAGTGCATAAATGATTATTCCTTTAATGCAATACACTATAATGAGTTAGATTTTTCAGTATATCTTAGATACTCGTATTTCAGGTGTGGAGAATTCATCTGGAGAAGGAGGAGGCAAGACAGATGTATAAAACTAAGATAAGCTGTGATGGATGAATAGCCGATGACTAACTTATGCATCATTTGCATCAGTTTATTGTTATAGAAAAAGACACTGCAAACTTCGGTTAGTCCTGTTATTTTTATTAGCACAGGTAAAATTCCCAGGGAAAATAATAGTAAAAGCTGTTAGCAAAAGCTTCCTGCACAGTTCTGTTTGTCATAAAGAGTACAGGAGACAGGTCTTAGTATCATTACCAGTGTTACCGAGTCCAAGAGAGACTGAAAAGGCTGGCAGGATGGTTCAGTTAAAGTGTTTGCCAAGCAAGCCTGATGACCTGAGTCCAATTTCCTGAACTCATGGTGTAAGGGAAGAACAGACTTCTGAAAGTTGTCCTGTGGCATGTGCACATGTACACACACACACACACACACACACACACATTATAGAAAGAGATGAAGACATTTACTTCTAACTAGATGTGGTGGCGCATGCCTTTAATCCCAGCACTCAGAAGGCAGAGGCAGGCGCATCTCTGAGTTTGAGGCCAGCCTGGGCTACAGAGTGAGTTCCAGGGCTACACAGAGAAACCCTGTCTTGAAAACCAATAAAATAATGAAAGGAACTTACTTCAGACACTCACATATGTATTTATCAATATACAAAATAAATACATGTGTGCACATAACTTGCAGCATATATACACACATAACATTCATATTTACACGTATTAATAGTGTTGTGAATCCACAGTGAAAATTTCAAATCAAGTTTAGAAATAAAGGCACCTGCTATCATGGCTGAGGACCTGAGTTCTGCCCCAGAACCCACAGTACAAAAGAGGAGTACCAACTCCCAAAAGTTGTTCTCTGACCATCACATGTTCTGCGGCTCCCACATGCCCCCAAATAGATAAATGTACGACTATATTAAGATACTGGCAACAGAGCCTTTACATGTCCCTTAGGAACTCTTTTCCCCATGGTGCCACACCCCCAAGCACTGCAATCACCATCCCTTTCTTCTTTACTCAGGACCTCATTTCTGGTGGATGTAGAAGACGGCAGAATTAGAATCTCATAAATATTCATTTGCTTTTCCCCACATTACTCACACGAGAGTCTCATAAGAACAACACTAACGAAGCTTTCGCCAATGCTAATTACCGAAAGCAGTTATTTTTATGATTTAGATGATCCTGCCTTTAGCCCTCCACGTTTTCACTGTGAGAACACACGGACATTTACGTGAGCATCTTTCTCATTGGATTTGGTCTTGTTAGCCTGTGTTCTGTAAGTGATAGCACCCCCAGGCCTCCGGCTGAGCTCTCTAGTTATTTGGCTTGTCTCAAGCTTGTTTCTAGTAGATTCTTTAGGAGGGGCTCATGGGATTTAGCTTCCCTCAGTTGTTGGTAACAGTTTTTCTGATCTTTTTACACTTGAAACTCAGGCTTTCGGGATATAGATACTTAACCCATACTCTTCCCTCCTTGGGAACATTAAATATGTCAGTCTGCTTTCTTGTCCCTAAAATGTCCCTGCTAAAAACTCTGAAGATAATCTAATTTCCTCTCTCTTGAAAGTCACATGCCTTGTGGCTCACACACCACTCAGGAGTCTTTTCCTTTAAACACTAGACGTTTTACTAGGATGGACACGGCACAGTTGTTCTTACTTTGACAGTCTCACGTTCCTGGGACCCTTACAGATGCTCTGGAACAGGAAAGTTCGCAGAATTATAGTTTTAAAATATTCATTCCGTCCTCTTATTTCAGTTTTCTTCCCCAGGGCCTCGTCTATCTAAATCTTCAATTTTTTTTTAAGTTTCTTTAGAAACCTTTAAACTTTTCGCTTCATTTTCCTGATTCATGAAACACCTTTCCCTCCATTCCCTTTTATTTCTCATGAAGCGTTTTTGTTGTTTTTACTGAGTTTACTGAGTCTTGTGTTCATCTAGTTTAGTCATCGTTTCTAAAATGACTCTTTTTACTGTTCATTTTCTCTTGAATGCTGTTGCGTTTCTTCTGAGACTCAACACTGACGTTTGCTGAGCTTTCATATTGTAGGTTTTTTTTTAAAATCTATGTTTTGATCTGCTGGGAATGACAGCCTTGTTTCTTCTTTTTTTCTTGGGGCAGTTTTACATGGGGTCTTATCTTTGTGCTATGGCATTATTCGTTTTTGAGTGACTTTAGCTTTCCTGAAATCTTAAGCAATACTAGTTCAGAGAGGACACCAGCATCCCAAACCCTTTAGTGTTCTACACGTTGAATACAACGGAGACTCTTTCTGTACTTTCTGGAATTTTCTCTCCCACCCCACTTGCACCCGAAGACTTTCTTTCTCTCATTTCTTTTGTCCCTATTCTGTCCAGTTTCATGTGGCTTCCTAGCATTTTGCTCTTTGGCATGGGCTCTGTCCTGAAGGTAGCCTGGTGGCTTCGTTTTGCAGGTGTTCAGGGGCTATTTCGGCTGCCTGGACATGGCTTGTACCGACAGCTGGAGTATACATGACCCTATCCAGCTATTGATTCGAAGGTTCCTTTTTAAAAATTACACTTACTTAATCAGATAATCAGGTGTGTGTGTGTGTGTGTGTGTGTGTGTGTGTGTGTGTGTGTGTGTGTATGTACATTCCATGGTCTAGGTAAAATCAGAGGAGAACTTGTAGGGGTCGGTTCTTGCTTTCCGCCAGGCACTGAAGTTGCTAGACACCTGGCCCTGAGCTGCTGATTTGCACAGACTCTTGACAAGGACCAGGGGATGTTTTTCTCTGCTTTTCGTTTTGGGTTTGGGAGATGTGCTCCTGCTCCTCTGGCTTTTGTTCATGCAGGTATCAAGAAGATGCAGGGGTAGGGCACAGTGGCTACTTGGCCCTATTTATTTATATTTGGGGGGTTTATAAGACTACAAGTTTACTTCCATTTTTTGGAAATTGAGATACAATTTATATAACATGCAGTTAAAAAGTATCTAACTCAGGCCATTTAGTGTGTTTATGACATCATGGCTACTACCTCTATCTGATACCGAGGTATTTCATCACTCAGAAAGAAAACTCTGTAACCCTTCAACAGCCTTTTCCTCTTCCCCCATGACCTCTGCCTCTGGCCACCATCAACTGGCTCTTCTATATCTATGGATTTACCCATTTTGGACATTTCCTATAAATGGATCTATGCAATATGTAACCTTCTGTGCCTGACTCCTTTCATTTAATATTTCTAAAGGCCTTCCAATCTATAGCACATATTCTTTTTACAGATGAGTAATATTCCACTTTTGGTGTATATACCATAGTTGGTGTACGTATTGTTCAGTGGGCTTTGGTTTTTCTTTCTAGTCACTCTCTCTGTTTGTGTTTAGGGATTCAGGGGGACCCTATGCTTGCTGCCACCAATTTAGCGATCTTCTGATGTCTGCCTAAGCACTTTTACTTGAGACTTCAAAAACGAGTCATATATTGGAGGGGGAAGGAAAAGGATGGGTAGCTTCTGGAGAGTAAAGCCCCCCACTTTCGTTGAAAGTCCTGGTGCAGTCAACTTTAGTCTGGCTTCCAAACATTGCCTTGAACCCCTGTGGAGTTTCCATCACTACCCACCCCTTTTCCATTCACTGCAGCCAGTTGTGGTGAGTTTCAGGGCTCCAGAATCAAGCTAGCTTGACACCACCCTTTTCTTCTGTTTGATACTCAAATTTCCTCTGCATCCTGCCTTAGTCCAGCCTCCCCATGGGAGTAGCAGCAGGGGTGTGTTTGCGGTGATTCTGTGTTCCTCCCATTGGCAACGCTCTTGTGCAAACTCCCAGCATAACAACAATGTGGTGCTATGCAAGAGCTTCTCTGTATTTGCTTTTGTATGCCCCTTGACTTAGATGGGTTGCCTTTACACCAAGCCCAGATAGGTATATTTGTGTTTTGGGTTTTTTTTTTTTTTTTTTGCATTTTGTTTTGAGACAGAGCCTCACACTGTACTTCTAGCTGGCCTGGAACTGACTGTGTAGCTCAGGCTGGTCTTGAACTCATGATGATTGTCTTCCTGCCTTGGCCTTCCAAGTGCTGGGATTACAAGTGGGAGCCATCATACCCAGCACCCCTCTCAAGACAGGCATTCTAGTGTGAGTGATGAACTGAAGAATTATTCTGAAGGGAGAAATGCGAGGGAATGAGAAGACAAGCAAAAGCCAGGTAGGAAGTCTTTGGAATCTTATCGAGGCCCACATGGAACCCTCAAGGGTGCATGCTATGAGTTGGCTTACCATAACGAAAGGGGGCGAGCCTTTTGTGCCGGGTGCTAATAACTGGACATTTCGGGGTAGTGCCTCTCCACTGACTCAACATAAACTTCAAGAGAAGGCTTTGAGCCTTGGTCCGTTAGTGCCCTTAGCAACAAAGGGAGGCACAATCTGGACACGGCACCCACTGTGCCCAAGGCACGTCCAACCTGGGTTTGCACGCTGTGCATTTCCATGCCTTATACATCTGTAACTTTTAGATGTGCATGTTCTATATGGATAACACCTATCGATTCCCTGTGTAAACCACACACACAGAAGCATGTACACCTGCCCAGGTATGCATATGTGTGTAACTGCAATCTGTGTTGAGCATGTGTTTGTTTTCAGAAAGGCATGCCTGTTTCTGAGTAGTTCCTTTTTCTATTACACTTTGGTTCATTTTTACAAGGTAAGAGAAGGGGTAGTTAGTAGTTCACTTAGTTGGGGCCGGGGTGAAGCAGAGTTTGGCCACTGGGAATAGTATATGTGATTCTTCTAGAAAAATGTCCCTATGATATTTGCATGTCTATAGCTAGAGATGGGATAAGAGAATTGAATTCTTTCCCAAGAATGGTGGGTGGGCGTGGGGAGTGTGTTAGTTGGTTTTTGTCAAATTGCCACAAACCTAAACCTACTTGGGAAGAGGGAATCTCAGTTGAGGAATTGCTTCCATCAGATTGGCCCGAAGAGATGCAGATGGGGTATGGGAGACATCCTAAGTCCCTCACATTACTTACTACTTACATGCAGTAATTGTTGGCTGATGATTTGCTATGTATGGAATCTGATGTCAACTTTCCAAATGAAAGAAAAAAAAAAAGAGAGAGAGAAGATGGGGAGGAGGAGGAGGAGGAGGGGGAAGAAAGAGGAAGATGTCAAAGGCATCGTTTCTTCCTTTCATTTCCTACTTTGAAAGGATTGTCACAACCCCTTTGTTTCCTTTCCCAGCCTGGACCCTGCAGGCAGAGAGTGGAGGGTAATTTTAGAAGAGAAGGCCAAGACCCAGGAGGTCACAACCTAGGGCTTCTGTAAGTGAAGAGCTTCTATTTTGGGAGAGCATGCTTGCTATGTTCCCTAGTTTTCTGTGATCTGACTGTGCGTGGGGCCATCATTGGCATCTTCCGCATGGTCCTACTGGGTGTCTTGGGAATGACCCGCCACTCTCTTTCTGCATCTCTGCTTTCCTTGTCCTCTCTTGATTTAGGATATTTGGTTTATAGACATGCCTTCTCATTGGAGACTGCTGACAGGGACTTGGTTTTGCATTATTTTATTTCCATTCAGCATCAATCCTGATTTTTCAGTTCTGGAAAGAACCTGCTGGAAGCAGAAAGCTCTTGGTTCAAGGCACCATCTGTGTAAGCCTTCCCACTTCCTGCTTCCGGGATCCTGAGTTTTAAGTTCTGTGATCAGGTGGGAGTCATCTTCCATAATAGGGATCAGCTCACACACTTTCTTTAATCGACTCTTAAGGCCTGAATTTAGCTGAAATTAAAAGCTGTCATCGTTTAGGAAATGTCAAGGGTCAAAAATGTCTTAATTCAGCGTGAAACTGAGGTAGAATGTGTACTTTTATGGGCTCTTGGGAAAAGGTATTTTTTTTAAAAAACAAATAAATGAGAAAGAGGCCTCCTCCAGTGTCCTCACAGTGGCTCCTAGGAATTGACTTTAACCATGTGACATGAGATAACGTCTCAAAGAATAGGTCCATTTAGGCAACAAGAGGATCCTCTTTCCCACGACCAGAAAGATTGCACAGAACTTCTGATCACATGCCTTTGTAAATAATTTCATGGCTAAGTGTGTGTGTGCGTGGGGGTGGGGGCAGGATCTGGGTGGACACAGTTTTCTTAGTTGCAAACTGCCAGGACATAGAACTTATTTTCTCCTGTGGTTTGAGAACTGTTCTAGGGTACTGCCTTCTTCCTTCTTTGAAGAGCAAAATGGCCTCATCAGTGGCAACTCTGGTTGGTAGTCAGTTCACACTAATGAGCTGTTGCAAATGAAAATCACAAGCCAGATACTCTGAGACAGAACCTTCTGTAAAGGGCCAGAGTGAAGGCTTGGCTTCTCAGGCTGTGGAGCAAGCAATACTCTCATGTGGGCCTTTCTGTACATAAGAGGAGTAATTGTGTTCAGTGTAAGGCAGGTCTACTGAGGAGAATGGGATTTCTTTGGGGGTTGGATAAGGTTTCACTTAATTGGGGTTCAAAGTTAGCATTCCTGCTCATCAAATCAATTGTCAGTGTTCATCTGTAAAAGCTGTTCTTCGCTGGTATGTAAAAATAGGCAGCAGGCTGGACCTGACCTGCAAGCCATATGCTCCCCTGGGTCCTGTGAGTTTATTTCTGCTGCCTGAGAAGATGGAACAAAAGATGGGAGTGTCTGTGTTCAAAATGTCAATGCATAAAACAAAAGTTTACCCCCACTGTGTGTGTGTGTGTGTGTGTGTGTGTGTGTGTGTGTGTGTGTGTGTACTTAAGAAGCACCAGTCTGTCTCCTCATGTTCATAGCCATGGAGTCTGGCTTTCTCCTTTTTAGTAGGCACATCATTCACACTGCTCCTTTCTCAAAGGCATTGGCCTTGGGTTAGGTATACCAAGAAGTGCCTGTCTCCACAGTCACATACCCACTCCATGCCACATGCTACAGTGCCTTGTGGAGGAAGGTCCTGATCTCACAGGGTCTTGCCTTTGAGTGAACAGCTAATCTCTACTGGACCAGAGCATCACATATTCAACAAGGCCTTTTGTGCTTACCATCATACTTCATTTCCCAAATGACATCACAATCTACTTCTTTTTAGTTTTCTCCTTAATTTTTATTAATATTTGTGTAATTTTACATGTATACACCTTGCATACTAACCAGTCTCACCTCCTCCATTTATGTTGCAGGTTTCCCCTCCCCACAAACCCCTCTTTCATATATTATGCCTATTTCTTAAAAAAATCTTATTTTAAGTATTGTGTAGCTAGAGGCCAGAAAAAGGTGTCAGATCCCCTGGAGTCAGTGTTTCTCAACCTCCATAATGCTGTGGCCCTTTATTACAGTTCCTCATGTTGTGGTGACCTCCAACCACAAAATTATTTTCATTCTTACTTCATAACTGTATCTTTGCTACTGTTATAAAATTGTAGTATAAATATCTGATATGTAGGATATCTGATATCCAACCCCTGTGAAAGGGTTGTTTGGCTCCCCCCCACCCCAAAGGGGCCACAATCAATAGGTTGAGAACCGCTGTTCTGGAGCTAGTTAGAGGTGGATGTAAGTCACCTGATATGGGTGCTGGGAATTGAACTCAGGTCCTTTGCAAGAACAGTACAGGCTCTTATACACTGAGCATAAGTGTATAAGCCCTCCAGCCCTCATGACCTGTTTCTACCCCCATTTTACAAGTAGGAGACAAGAATTAGAGTAATGGGTAATGAATGTTGGGTCCTTATTGCAAGACTGAGTTCTAGGCTCTTTTCATGAGCTGCTTTATTCAGCCCGCATCCGACTGTATTTGGTACCTTTGCCCTCATTTTATAGGTGGGAAACGTGAGGCACAAAGACACAGGAGCTGCCAGGGTTTCTCAGTAGGTACAAGGCTGAGCTGGGATTCAGTTCAGAGAGTGGGTGCTTCAACACCCGGCCCATCAATATTATGCTTTTGTTAATGTTAGAAAACACATGCCCAAGAACCCACAGACTGTAAATGTTCAAGCCCGGCACCCAGCTTCAGGAGTCTGACTCTACATTCTTTTTACTCCTGTCTGCTCCCTCGGTCCCTCAGTCTTCCGGTTTGTCTGGGCTCATCTGTCAGTGACAGGTGAGTTGGATAGAAGGTAAAGGAAGATGATGTGGGGCTTGCTTGCCAGACGAACATGGAGGAGGTGATGGAGAGGGAGATCACACTGGAAGTGTGCCGTGTCGTGGGAAGATGTCTCAGCTTTAGGCTTGGCTAAACCCCTTTCCTGGTTCACACTGGACAAACAACCTCTTTAAATATAAAATTCCCTCTTAGGTAAACGGGACCAAGCCACATTCTTAGTGAGAAAGCACATGCAAGCTCTCATTTCCCCTGGTCCTTAGGTCTCTGTGTCCCTTTGGCTGGGTGACAGTACCTGGCTGTTTAATCACATACTCATTTGGATATCAGTGTCCAGCTTTTCTGTCTTGAAACCTACAGGGATGACTGGAGATTATTAGGATTTTATCAGAGGCCCTCCAAGTAGGGTTACTGAGTGATTTTACCTAGTGATGTCCTAAGACCTGTGGAAAAAACTTGAAGCCTGATGATACAAACAATGGAAACAACCTCTGTTTACTTTTGATTTGCTTCACACATTTCCAGGCTGCAGAATAAAATCCTCCGCCTTTGCATTCCTTTGCTGTTGTCCAATGTATTGAGAGCAGAGTTTTCTCTGAGCCCTGTGTTGCTGTGGTAATACTGCAGATATGATTCCAACATCACTGGTGCAGCCCGGCTGATGTGCTGATTAAAGGGAAATGCCATGGTGAATTGAAAGATATTTTAACCACTATATCTAATTACAAAGAAGAACATGTTACTTACCCAAATCTGAATGTGTTCTATAGTAGAAAAACAAGGGCAATTAACAATCAAACAAGCAACTGCTTTCCTGACAGGCGGATGACACAACCCAGGGCTTGGAAAATGGAGAGAGCTCTCGCGTGACGAGGAAAGCTGAGATGGTCCTTCCAGCTGTAAGGTAAGATCCAAGGGGCTGATGACTTGTGGTTAGAAGGCCAGGGTGGCATTCAGGAAGCCAAGGAATCTCTGTGCTTGCATCTGTGTGGATGAAGCAACATCCTGTCTATCTTTAAAATGACTGAAACAAGTCTTTATGAATTCTCAGGCATTGGACTCAGAAGGTATCTTTCCCTGATATGTATATTCCGCAGAAGGAGGCTAGCAGTTGTTTTGTCAAATGCACACTTAAGGAAGCACATTTCTTTGCTGTATTATCTTATATTTAGAATTTCACAGTCTTGTCCCTGGGCTGTCCCACAGGGACTTGTGTGGCTCAAAAAGTTAATATCCATAAAATACCATAAACTCTAGGGATAAAATGTCCCAGAGAAGTTATATACATTTTCTAATATACACAGAGCTTTCCTGGAATAGATATGAAGAAATGATCTCTGTCTCCAAACCATGCACTGCCATGTTCTCCAGGAATGATGCTTCCAAGTCCAAGAATGGGGAACAGACTTATTGGCACCCCAGGGAAGGGGTTCTTTGTATATCATAGTCTCTGGAGGTAGGGTGTGTGCACGATGACCTCAACACTGGCATGGTTCTCTTGACCTGAGACCCCAGCTTGTTAAGCATGGCATGTAGATAAAATGCCTGAAGATGTGCTTAAAATGAGAAATCCTGGGCCACTTCTCAGACATTCTGAATCAGTAGTTCTGGAGTGAAATTCTAGAATTTTTACCTATAAGCAAGCACCACAGTGATCCAGACACAGGTTTCTCACACACTGCATTTTAAGACATACTTAACTGGAGGAGTATTAGCTGCCTCTCTCCCCCCACTTTACCTGAGAACCCCATTACTAAATATTCACATTCCCCAGTACTTGTTTCTATATACACATATTTATAAATTATATAGTTGATCTAATCTCTCCTATACACACATTTTCTACATTATACAACATACAGAAGAATGGAAATTAAACATTTTAGTGTTCTCAAGAAGAAACAAGTAATATTTTATAAATCTTAGGAGGTTGGAGCTGGGATGTAACTTAGTGGTAGAATTTGAGACTCTGATTTAATCCACAGAACAAATAAACAAAAAGATTAAAACTCTATTCGTGGGTTATTGTAACTTTTTCGTGCTCATTAATGTAGTAATGCAATTCACTCTTTACTACGAGTTATACTTGGGTAAGAGCAGTGGGAACACACACTTTCATTATTTCCAGCAGTCAACTGAAAGTCTGTCTCCAAGTTCAGTTTACTTGGTAGCTGCAATAATCCATTTCATAGCTGAAAGTAACACTTTTCAAAGAGTCATCAATTTGAATGGAAAAAAAAAAACCCCTCTACCCACAGCTGTGCTTTCTAAACTCCAAGACTCCTTTAAAAATTCCACCTGTCAGTCATGCAACATTTTAACTAAAATTTGGCTGGTAGGTTTTTGTATTCTCTGAGTCATTTAGCTTTCTTTTCAGAACAATCAGGGGAGAAGTTAGGGATGTAGCTAAGGAATCCCCAGCGTAGCATGTACTGGGCATGGGATGCATGCCTATCACCAGCACCTGGGGGAAAGGCAGAGGAAATGTCAGAAGTTCAGGGCCATCCTTAGCTACTTACCTAGTTTGAGGTCATCCTGGATTACGTAAAATCCTGTCTCAGAAAAACATCAGCAAAGGCCAAAACAACATCAGATTTTAAAGCTTTTAACACATGACTTAAAATGCTTCCATCTGGATGATTTCAAGAGGCTAGAAAGTTCTTTTCCAGATTCGATTGCCCGAAACTGAATTTTTATAGTGATGTAGAGTTTTTCTGCTAGTTACACATCAAGGGAAATATTTCTCAACTTTTGTTTTCAAATACTTGAAATTTAAAGCTTGAGTTAATTTCTGAGATCAATGCCACATTTAAATTACTGATAAATTATAACCATTCCTTTGGAAGAATTAGATGAAATTTGAATGTGTAGCTAGGAAGAGAAATATAGACACCATGTAGGTAGCATCGGACCAAGTGCTACTAACCACCATTGAAATAGGGGTTGGGGGGCAAGTTGGGAACACTACTATCATTGTAAAAGACAAATGTATAATTTTTTTTAATTTTGGAAAATTTAAAAATCATTTAATTGAAATAGGTTCAAGGAAGTTCTTTGGTATATGAACAGTTTATTGCCATTCCAATCTCATGACAAAATTTGGTGAGCCTTCTTATAATAAAAGTGTTGTCTTTATTAAATCTTTTTAATTTCTGAGATTATAATATATTTACATCATTTCCCTCTTCCGTTTCCTCCCTCCAAATCCTCTCAGATGACCCCCCCCCATCTCATTTTATTGTATTATCAGTATATGTGATACTTGCAGGTATGGTTCCGGGCTGACCACGTGGTATTGGATAGCCAATTGGTACGCTCTTCTCTGGAGGAGCCGATGTCTCTCACTCCCAGCCTTCCCAGTTTGCCTGTAGTTCTTTGTGTGGAGTTGAGACCTCATGAGCTTCCCACCCCCACTCCACATTAGCTCGTGTATAGGTGTTTTCCAATTTAATTGTATTTCTTTTGTAAGTGTTGTCTTTTGGAAAGGTTAGTTCTTTGGACGGTGACCCGAGAAACCTTGTGCATTCCCGGCCTTCAGTTCTTTGTTGCAGTAGCCAATAGCTCTGGAACGAGTTTCAAGTACAGTTATATCTCTGTAATCTTAGCCTGGAATTGTTTGTGCCAGACAAAGATTTTTTATTTATTTTTTATTTTTTGCGCGTGTATCTTTCACTATTACACAAGAGACCTCCAACGTGGCTTCAGAACCTTTTTCATTAAGTTCAGGGGAATCTTGGAGAGCCCTGACTACTAGACAAAACTTCTCAAAAACGACTGAAGAAAAAAAAAATCAGTTTGGGTTTTGTGTTCTTAAGGAACAGGTTTTGAATGTCATGCTAAAATCATGATGACCAATTTCTGCTATTAGATAATATCTGAGCTATTTTAGACAGTGTGTTAGCACATGTCACTTACATTGGTGAGGTCACTGGGGGTGTAGATAAAGACAACTAGTTGGAAGAGTTTTAATAATGACTAATTTGTTTGCTTGTCCCTTGGCCTGATTGTATGTTCGTTGTGTTTACTGATATGATACTGTTGAGCTCGCACTGGGGACAGGAAGAGTCTCTGTCCTGTCACTTGTGTTGTTTTCAAGACATGCTTTCTCTGTCATACTTTTCTCAATTCACATGTCCACTTTGTTACATGGTTCAGTGCAGACCAGGTAATTTACTATCTTAAACGGTTTCATCTGGACTAGTAAACTGCCAAATTTCCCAGCATGCTGTATGCGAATAAAGGGCCGGGGGTCACTGCCAAGTCAGATTGCCAGGGGCCTCTGCTCCCCCGTCAGGTACCTCAGGGTACCGCGTCACACTGCCCATGGCACACAGGCTGAGAGCTCTAGATATCAGCTCGTACATTAGTAAAGCATAACTTATCTCTTCTAATATTTCAAAACAGAATGTCCAAAGCTGCCTTGCTCTACCTCAGGAATCACTTTGAGTGTCTCCTGAGAAGCTTCCCAATGTTCTAGAGATGACATTGTAAAAGGTGGCTGGCACAGAGCTCTCAATGCCAGGACAGATGAGGCAAGATGTCCAACCCTGACCTGTGGAGGCTAACCTGGGCCTGGGACACCGTCCTGAGACATATCAGATGAAACTTATAAAATCTGTGTGTGAATGCACACGCGTGCCTGTGTCCACCCAAGCACACACATTCTCCCCATTTTAACCATGACTTAGAAGAATCACTGATTCTATGTTTCTAGCAACATTGTACATGTGTTGTCAACGACTCAAGTAAGAAAATCCATCCTAAGAATTTCTGCTTGTGTGTCTGTCACTTGAGGATGACCCATGAAAATGGGGGAGAAAATGCTTTACTCCTGATTGGTTTTCTACCCTTATCTTTATTCAATTTTTACGTGACTGGTGGTTCCCACAAATGCAGGGCCACCTATCTTATCTATGGCTGTGATATACAGCGTCAAGAGGAGTTTACAGTAGGCATTCATTAAATATTTGTGGAATGAACTCAAGGAAGAACAGTCAAGACACGGTTGTGGATTGGTCTCTGACTGGCAAATCACTCTTTCTCCTGCCCTAGTATTTCTTCTGCACTGGTTTACTGGTGTATTCATTTGCTCATGTTGTCTGGAAGGTGGATTTGTAAACGACTGAATCAAATGGCAGCAAGAAGACATATACTCTGATCATAGATGCCCCCCTTTGAGTGCTTACATACATACTACTGAGTGCTAGGAGGGCTGCTAAGTACTCCGCAGGGGTTTACTTATTTCATCCTCACACAACCCCACAAAGTAGATCCTTCGTGCTCTATTTTACAGCAAAAAAGAAGCCTAGAAAATTGAGTTAGCTTGCTGGTACTAATAGTGAAAGTTTAATTCTGATCTGTATCCTAGAATCCTAGTATTTACAACTGATTTTAAAATGAGATGAACTAGAACTATTTGGGGGAGGGAGGGCAGGTAAAATCCTAGGAGTCCTCTATTGCTTTGCAAATCCACATTTTCCAACAGCATGTGTCTTCTTGGGTCCACTGTTCTAAAATACTCTTAAATACTGTTCTAGCCTCAAACTATGTTGTCTATGCACTGTCTTCTGGGGCTACCCAAAGTATATTCGACCTGCTTTCCTTTAGCTTGAATTGTTAAATGTGTGTGAAAACAAACAACTTGTTTCTTTCTTAGGGAACATTGCAAAATTAGGCCTGGTTTTATAGGCAATACCTTCCCTGTGTAGAAAACAAAAATTCATCCTTAATTTAATATATTAATCAAACTGTGACTCCATTAGCCCCAAGGAAGCAATCTTAAAGCTGTATGGAGGCTTTTGGAAGAATATGAAGTTGTATTTTAGTAAAGATTTCTGTCTTAAAACATGATTATTAGAGATCCTAAATCTGCATAAAGATTTGTTTCAGTCTCTGAGCATGAATGTTTTCTAATAAGATCATTTTGTGTTTTGTGTGCTACGAGACTCTCATGGAGAAAAAAAATGCTGTTTACTGTTTCCAAAGTCTTGCATTATACAATTTTTTTCCCTCAACATAGCACCCCAGTTCTTTTTTTTTGCGGGGGGCGGGGGGAGGGATATCTTAGGTGTTTTGCCCTTCACCTCCTCAAAATAGGAAATCATCTGTAAGCTTTAAGAGTGTCGCTGTGGAAATTACTCATCCTCAGAGAATTTCATGCTAATAACCACAGCCACATTCCAGGTCAATTAAGTGTACACAGATTGCTGCAGCCCGCTCACTCGGTTCCTTCCATTAGCACTGCATGTCATTAGCATATCACATGTCACAGTCTCTTTAATCCAGTGTGAGAAGTCCCTCCACCCAGGCCCCGGCGATTTCAAGGCAAGCCCTTGTTTCTTGTTTTAGAAGGAACACTAAACCATAAAGCAATCCCATAATCATAATCTCTCTAGCAGGTTCCGTAACTTTTAAAGTTAGAAATTTACTTTTTTTTTTTTTTTTTTTTTTTGCATGCTTGGCTTTGAAAACATGAAGGAGACACCAGACTGTAATCATCAGGGTGTCTTGGAAACGGGAACCATCTAACTTTCCCCAGTATTCACACCGGGCTTGTAAAAGTATCTGTGATTAAAATACTTGTAAACCAAGGCACAATGTGAGCCTTTTTGAAGAAATAGTGATGTGTAACTATATAGTAGGAGACGCGAAGTGTGATAAATACTGAGTCTCACAGAGCAATTGTATCAAGAATAGATTTTCTGTGAAATGAATTTACTCGGGGCTCAAACCACGCACATATTTTAAAGAAGTAAGTACTTGTTTGAAACAGTACGGCCCTTCTGTTGAGGTTCATGTGACTGGTTCCCTGCAAACAAAAAGCACAGAGATGAGTTTGGGTGGGGAAATCTCCACCTCCCCCATCACTATTCTTTAAAAATCATGTTTTTCTAGTGGCCAGAAGGATAAGTCAGAAATAGTTAAATTCTGGCTTGGGAGCTCAAGAGAAGGAACGATCTGTAGACTAAATTTTTACTCAAAAAAGACATGCTTGGCCCTCAACTTCTGAGACTGCTCTTCAGGCAATTTCTTGTTTTTCTTTCTCCAGTGTGTACATGTGTCCTGAGGCTGTTTGTAGTGAGAGAGTTTTATAAAATTCATAAATTTAAAACACCCCACACATCCAAAATTCTTTCTGAATGTGTCATTTTCAAGTTACTTTTCCCAAATCACATAAAATAAAGCAGCACTGTGGTCATCCCTTTTTGATATTGTCTTTTTAACATTTAATATTGAATTTTATTGGTCTTTCCTCAAGTACTAGGTACCATCAAGAATAGAACATATTGAATTGGCCGTCTGGGTTTAAATGGCTAACTTCCACCTTTTGGTGTTATTTCTTTGAACTAAAATGTATCTCACATTTAATTTGGGAGCAAGCAAACATAACAAAGAAATAATGCAAACTTCAATGCCCTGGGGGGGGGAAGGTAAGTTTTACATGTGCGCCTTAAAAGGTGTTTATATATAAGAGGAATTAACTTGCTTTGTGTATAAAACAGCTATAGTTCTTCAAAGAGCAAGCATCTGATCCCAGAACTGAGTTCACTGAGGTTAAATTGTGCTCTGGGAGTTGAAGGTAAAAGAGAAAGAAAAAGATTATGCCTTTTCTCACGGCAGGAAGAAACTCATTTCCAGGGGAGCGACTCCCGAAACCCAGAAAATATGTTCCAGACCCTAGACATGATGAATTCATTCATCATATCTAGGCACTGTGACTGGAGTGGGCAACTGGTAACTACTTTTCTTTCATTTATTGAAGAGACGTAAAAATGCTCAAAGGGTGTACAAGAGGCAAACCTTCTTTCCAAAGCTCTGATCTGTTTAGCACCACCAATCACTTTTTCTTTTGCAGGTGTCCTCAGACCCTGGAAATCCAAAACCCAAATGGAGGACAAAGCAGGAAGTATGAGCACTGACATGTATCTGCCAAGTAGAAGTAAATGAATGTTTTCTGAAATCTAGGCAGAAGGTGAAGGTCCTAAGCCACGGAGCCTTAGACTTGTCCACGGTATGGAGCTTTGGGAATCTGCTAAATGGATCCTTTGGCAGTGTTACTATTTCTACAGAAACAAAGTGAAACACATAAGATTTTTTATAGAAACAACTATAATGAGACACAATAGTGATTAGAACATGTTAAAAAAATTTCCCCATTCGTTATTTCTTTAAAAGCACAAGAAAAAGAATCATTGTTTTCAAAGACTCAGGCGTATTAAAGAGTATCCAATTTCCCCGGAAATTTTACTGGTAAGTAACTCCACTTGAATTGTCTTTTGTCTAGTTTTTGTGTGCATGGGTTCGATCAAGTCAGTTGTTGTTAAGTCTTCAAGGAAAGTGGTATCCATTACATATTTATTTTTATAGAGAGACTGCTTGGCAAAGTGGTCGCACAGAACAAACTTGGAATTTTTCAGACTGAAAAAACAAAAAATGAAAACAAAAACAACTCCCCAGAGCAAGGTATACATGTTGAATCATTTGAAAGTTAGTTAGGTTTTGACCTCACCCATCCATCCCTTCACTCTACTGAGAGACGAAGCCGTAAGAGGGACAGATGATAGCTAGATCGGGCACAGAGAGTTGTTCCATAGAAAACCCATGAGCTCAGGGGCTGGAGATGGCTCAGAGGTTAAGAGCACTGGCTGCTCTTACAGATGGTCCTGAGTTCAATTCCCAGCACCCACATGGTGGCTCACAGCTATCTGTAATGAGATGTGGTGCCCTCTTCTGGCCTGCAGTCATACATGCAGGCAGAACACTGTAGATATAATATGTAAATAATTCTTTTAAAAAACAAACAAACAAACCTGTGAATGAAACCTTAAAATCATTGATTAAGAATGGGTTGTTTTGCCAAGCTACCCTCTAGGTTATTGCTACATCTTCACAACTCAGACATCTTGTATTTCCTTTAAAGCTCCCATGACAGAGGACTGACTCTTCCTCGTGTTTTTCTGTAATCATTTTGTTGTTAGAGAGCCTTTCCCCAGAATGGGAAAGATTAGCCCTCCCTTAGCTTTTAGGAAATCTAGATGGTGGAATGGGCTGCGGAGTACCAGGGAGCAAGCATTTTGTCCAGAAGGGCTATGTCTGCAGGCTGGACAAAAAAAGAAAAAGCCATTGATTCCCCAGTAGCCACAGCTAAACTGGTGGCAGGAAAATGATGTTTAAGATCCCATGAGGTTGAGTCACCGCCTTGGGGAAAGAATCTACAGAAGAGTTTTTCTCGTGACTGCCTGGGCTTTGGAGTTGAAAGCCTCCTTCTAGAACTTGGGGTTGAAGCCTCCTTCTAGAACTTCTAACATCATGCTCTTGGCAAAGGAACTGAATTTTGGAAGCTTTAAGGCCTCCTCTTCTGAAAAAAAAATGGCAGCAATATTGACTGGATATATGTTCCAATGAAAATTATATTAGATAATTCAAGAAATAACCAGTTTGGCACTAAGTATGAATAACTGCCTGTGTGGACACAGGAAAACAGGTCAAAATAGACAACAGGGGAATTGCTGTTCCACATAATAAGAGAATTTGGAGATAGCGGAATTTTAGGATTTGGTTGTAAAAGATTTGGAGGTAAGGAAAAATTTAGAGTTTGGTCATAGGGTTCATCTCTGTCATTGAAGTTCAGCTTTCCCCCCCTTTTTCTACATTTCTGCACAGCTTACTTCATCTTGCTAATTTATTCTCATGTTTGTAAAGGTATCTGAGCTGTTTCAAACCTCATCCCCTCACACAGCCCCGCAGCAAGCGCCTCTCACATTTCATTGATCAAGATGTAGCACATGTCTAATTTATAGGCTGAAGTCACTGCAAAGGGGATGGATAAGTATGATTGGCCTAAATTCATTAATCCTTGGGCTAGAAAGAGTCACCCCCTATTCTTTTCAGGAGATGGTGAAGAATGAACAAAATTTGATTTCTTTTAGCAAGGGGAAAGGTTAGGAATTATGTATGCATGGAAATAACTAATAGTACTTGCCATAGTATCTTTATTTCCTGTCTGAAAATTGGTCTCTCACACAATAGGTAGAGTATGATTGTCTTAGTCAGGGTTTCTATTGCTGTGAAGAGACACCATGACCACGGAAACTCTTTTTTAAAAATTTATTTTATTAAATTTTCTATTCATTTTACATACCAACCACAGTTCCCCTCTCCTCCCTCCTCCTGCTCCCCAGCCTTCCCCTGCAACACACTTCCCATTCCCACCTCCTCCAAGGCAAGACCTGGCAACTCTTACAAAGGAAAACATTTAATTGAGGTGGCAGCTTACAGTTTCAGAGTTTCGGTCCATTATCATCATGGCGGGGAGTGTGGCGGCATGCAGGCAGGCATGCAGGCATGAAGCTGGAGAAGGAGCTGCTACATGTTACTTGAAGGCAACAGGAAGTAGTCTGTCTGTCACACTGAGCAAACAAAGCTTGAGCAAAGGAGACCTCAATGTCCGCTTCCACGACGGCACACTTCTTCCAACAAAGCCACACCTACTTCAACAAAGCCACACCCCCTAATAGTGCCATTCCTTTTGGGATTATGGGGGTCAATTACATTCAAACTACCACAACGATTCTATTGATTCATTACTGTGTATGATTTTAGATAAGCCATTTGGCCTTTGATCATTAGTTTCTACATCTACAAAATGAAGGTAAAATTTTGGTCTATTTCTTAGATTTATAAGAAGATAACGTAAATGAAAGCTGTTTATCAATTTTTATTTACACTTGTGCACAGATATGATGTATTGAGGCTAGACCTTATGTAGAACATTGTCATTCCACTTTTACATTTCAAAGGTGACAACTAACCTAGACTTTGCAGTCTCTCATATGACCTTCCAGAGCTCAGAATTCTAGATTACTGTGAAGAGAGGCAAATCTGCCATAAAACTCACAGCATGATATAGCTCTAAATTTCTATTTTGTGTAACAGAAAAATTTCTTAGTTGATGACTGTGTTGGTTGGAATGAGAATGTCCCTCCTAGGCTTATATGTTTGAGTACTTGGACCCCAATTGGTGGAACTGTTTGAGAGGGATTAGGAGGTGTGGCCTTTTTGGAGAAGGTATGTGACATGGATGAGCTCTGAGGTTTCAAAAGACTTGTGGTATTCCCAGTATGTTCTCTTTCTGCTTCCAACTTGTAGATCAGAATACAAGCTCTCAGCTGTTCCTGCCACCATGCCTTTGCTTCTCTATCATGGAATCTAACCCTCTGAAATCAGATATGCAATTTAAAGTTTTCTTTTATAAGTTACATTGGTCATGGTGTTTTTAATAGCAATAGAAAAGTAACTAAAATAATGACTTTTTTTGGATTTTTTTTGTAGATTTCATTTTTTTTCTTATGAATTTCTTCTCCAATTTTTCATGATGCCTTGATATATTTTACTTGATATTTTTGTGTTCATGTTTGTGTTCACAGGTGGGTGTGTACCCACTATTTGTCTGTGGACACGGAGGCTAGAGGACAACTTCTGGTATTCTTCAAGAAGCTTTCTACCCTGTTGTTTGAGACAGGGTCTCTCATTGGGCTAGGGCTTTGCCCAGTAGGCTAGGATAACTCCTGGAATCTGTCTCCACTTCCCGTCTCTATTGGTGGGACTACAAGCGTGTGCTGCCATGTTTCACTTCATACATGGGTTCTAGGAATTGAACCCAAGTACTCATATTTGTGAGCCAAGCACTTTACTGACTGAGTTAGTATTTGTTACTTTATATACATCAAGTAGCACTCCTAATGTAGTAGAGTTGAAGAATTCTACCTCCAGCCAAGATGGAGTAACAGGAATAGGATTTTTCTTCACATTAAAAACAACTGGAAACACATGAACTGTGAACCAATGGCTGAGGGGCCCCCAACTGGATCAGGCCCTCTGAATGGGTGAGACAGTTGATTGGCTTGATCTATTTAGGAGGCATCCAGGCAGTTGGACCGGGTCCTGTGCTCGGTGCATGAATTGGCTGTTTGAGGCCTGGGGCTTAGTAGAGACCCTTGGCCCAGCCTGGGAGGAGGGGACTGGACCTGCCTGGGCTGAGTCCACCAGGTTGATCTCAACCCTTGGGGGAATCTTTGCCCTGGAGGAGATGGAAATGGGC
>CABHPR010153084.1:0-26522 GCA_902168415.1 Peromyscus melanophrys
AAAAAAAAAAGACATCTGAGAAATGTTTGAAGGGGGAAAAGGAAGGTGGATACGGTCCTATTTCATTTTATACATGTATGAAATTCTCAAACCTAAAGTAAATTAAATTAAAAGGTTTAAAAGTAAATGAACTCAGTAAGTAAAATAAAATAATCTGGATACAGGGTTTTATTTCTTGAATATGTAGTCAGTGTCATCAGTAGGTAATGTCCCTGCATAACCTATCCTTGAGTGCCATTGAATATTCATCTATTAACTGTGATGGTTATAGTTCAATCACTCAAGATTGTCTATTGATACAATAAAGTATCTTGTTAAGTAGGAGATTGTGAGGCTGCGGCTGGGACAACATGGCATAACTCCTTACAGGAAGCATTGTTATAATAGTACACTCTAAAATAAGGACTGTGTATGGGCAGCACACATTGGATTTTTTTTTTCTTCTTGTTTGGGGGAGAGGTCATAAATGAGGGGAGTGGAACTGAGAAGATAGGGCAGTGAATGTGATCAGTGAATGTGCATTATGTGAAACTCCCAAATAATCAATAAAATATTTTGGAAAAATAATGATTGTGATGATAATGTTAATACTTAAAATTCATAACTACGTTATATGGACGTTTATATTATTGACTCTAAATAGTTCATTTTATGTGCTGTATTATAACCTGGCATCATGGTGAGCATGTTTACAACAGAGTCTACACAAACAGCATCAAAAGGGATTGTCCTATGACATTATGATGCTATGGTGACATTTTAGTTCAGGTTTTAAAGGACATGGAACTACTATTAATGACTATTTCCCATGAGGAATCGGTGAATTACAGAAGCTGAAATTAATGAAATTCATATATTATTTTATGCATAACTATCTCACCCCAGGAAGAAATGATAACTTGACTTGCATTTCTAGGACCACAAACATATAGCACATTTTTAAATAAAATGCCACTATGTGACATGTTATTGTATCTGTAGTCATAATATAGTGGTCCTGATTATTAGATTTTATCTAACAAGATATTTCAAAGTTACATATGGATGTTATGGTCCTGGAATTGGTTCTTTACTCAAAATCTTATTTCCTGACGTACGTTATGGATACATCAGATCACCTGTACTTTATTTGTGACCTCCTAATAGTTCCCCCTTCGTTCATATCCCTATTTTATTGCAATGTATAAGTCCATCTTCTCGATTTAGCAGAAACACTCTGATTTTCTCTGGATTTAAAGAGTCAAAGTCAGTTGTAAATAATATGCATCCTAAGATACTTATACATTTAAGAAGGAAACAGATAATCATTGGAAACCATCAGAGTGAAATAACCAGTGGAGATGAAGACAATAACACTTTCTTATTCATAAAAACTATGCAACAAACTTGTTCTGCCAAGACTAATAACAAATGACTATGAAGATATTTTAAAGCTTTTTAAAAATTGTAGGTGTGTGTCTCTGTGCAGATTTGTGAACATAAGTTCAGTGCCTGTGGAGGCCAAGAAAGGTCATTGTAGCCCCATGTAGCTAGAGTTACAGGAAGTTGTGAGTAACCAGACATGTATGCTAAGAACTAAGTACAGGACCCCTGGAAAGCAATAAGCATCCCCAATTGCTGAGCCATATCTCCAGCCTCTGAAGATTATTTTTAAAGATGAATTTGGCATAGCTGTGCTATAGTCCATTTCTCTTGTCATTTTTCAATGTCTTAGTTTGTAGAATACTTACAAAAACATTTAGTTGAGGGGTGATTTTTTTTGCTCTTATTTTGTTTCTGTTTTAGTTCTTTGAGAATTTCATGCAATGTTTAATGATTATATTCATTTTTCCTCGTTCTTATCTCAGATCCATTCCCCTGTGCCCTACTCACCAAACTTTATACATTCTTTTAAAATTTTCATTATTATTATTATGATGATGATTATTATTATCATTATTTCTACCCATCAAGTCAGATTTGTGCTGCCCATATATCCTTGGATATATGGCCGTCCTCTGGAGAGTGATCAGCTTACAAGGGCAAGATTAAAAACAAGCAAACACACAGAGACACATACACACACAATAAATAAATAAATAAAATACAAATAAATAAATAAATGGGTCCTCCCTCTCTTAGTCACTACCAATTGCCAATTACTTGCCAGCACAGTGTGTGATTATATATTTTCCTTTTCACTCCATGCCTGTCCCATCTTGTGCATCCTGATTCCTCATTGTAAATTCAAATGTACAGTTTCCTTATTGTGTCTAGAGGGCATACCTTCCACGATTCATCCATTCTGTCTCCAACACTGTTTTCACCATCTTTTCTACACAGATAGCGAGCCTTGGGTGGAGAGAAATGTGATATAAATTTCTGTTTAGGACTGAACAAAATATCTTATTCTCTTCGTGTTGGGCAGCTACGGGGCTATATGCTACCTAAAATATAAAAATTGTGTATCTTTTGGGGGTATCGTGGCATATGAGGTTTTGTCATAAGCGTGTTATATGCTTACACACATTATTTAATGTTTACATTGTTTTAAAATTATCTACTTGCCTCAGAGATTACTCATTTCCTTACAGCATTGTGTTCATAATCCTCTTTTCTTGCATTTTGACTGGTACAGCTTGTTATATTTACCCATGCCACCTATTGTGGATATTCTAAGACTCATTATCCTTTACTAAATATCTTTGCTTCTCTCCCTGTCCTCTTCTGTAACTAATCTCTATTGACCAGCATTTACCTCTAAGACCTATGGGACATACTTTTAAAATTCCACATATGTAGTGTCTTTCTTTAAGTTTTTATAGAGCCAGTCATCTCTGATTTACAGTTAGTTTCTTCCATATTAACTTTATGACACACATATATTATTTAATAATAAGAGCAAGACAATATAAATAGAAATTAATGTTCACTTAAAAAGTAATACTTTTATCTTCAAATTGTGAATATTTATGAATGTTACTGGAAATTTTTAAAATGTTGATTCTCAGACCATAGATTTAATGGTAACTTTCATTTTATAAATGAGTCAATTATTCATAATTTGACCCCTTGGTTTATATTAAATAAATTAACCTTTAGCTAAACTCCAAGGTTAGATCATTTCCTCCTCAGGATCCTTCCTGATTACATCTGACCTTAATCTAGTATCAAGTTGTTTTCCAAAGCACTATGGATTTAAATTAGAAATACACTGAAACATTTGGAAACTTATTTTTCAAAAGAATTTTGTGAAATTTTTTTCAGTGTATGAGATCATTGAGCAGAAGTTTTAAAATAGCTAAGGAAATGTATGCTGTTTGTTCACATGGGAACCAAGAGTGTCTATTAGAAGATTTTTAAAAAGCACGGATCTGGAGCTAGATATACTGAGAAAGTGAGAATCAGATCAGGTCTAAATAAGATTTTTATGAAATGCCCTGTAAGTCTGAGGCAACATAGCAGAATAGGATGTGGAAAGAATGTAATAGCTAGAACACAGGTAGCATGGCAACTAAATATCATATTCTGGTAAAGACAGGTCCATTGCTATCATGAACTCACAACAATTATAAATGCCTCCACAAGAATAGGCTTATCAACAGTTAGGCATTGGTGGGGAAGTGAGGCAGGGCTCCTTAATTCCTGTTGGGCTATGTTTTACTGAGAGATTTAAACAGGAAGTCATTGTCTTCACTTGTGCGCCCACTGGTGATCTAACCAGTTTCTAATGAATAGTTCTAATTCCACAGATGGCCTTGATTAACCTAACTGTGCTATAAAAGAGCCTGTTAGGAAATGATGAGGATAACAAGGGTTGGGGAGAGCTAAGAGAATGTTGAGGGAGAGAATAATCAAACGGCACTACCTACATTTATGAAATTATCACAGAACAAATGAAAGGAAGGGAGAAAGTGAATGAGTGAGTGAACACTGGAATAGGAGGCTACTTGGTTAGGATGTGCTAGGCTCAGAATTTGATTCCCAGACACCAAGCCAGAGGGAACAAGGGGATTTTTTAAAATTATGTATTTTATATCATTTAAGGTGTCATTCAAATTCGGGAGCACATTAAATCTACAGAGGATAAGTGAAAAACAATAATGATAGTCTCATATTGTATACAAAGAAATAATATTAATATTAATGAAACTTTTTCCTTAAGACCTATAAGAAAACTTTAGAATCTGAGTTTAATTATCAAATTATGTGTACTACATCTTTCAGAATATCTCAAAAATGGCAGAAACTCCAGTCAATAGGAAGATAAATCCTTTCTTTGGATTTAATCAGGTGATTTTCCAAAGTCAACCCATGCACTTGGCAGGGTGTATATCATCTCCCCTTTTCTCACACAGTAATATAAGGCAATGTGGAAACTGCAAGGAAATTAAACCACAGCTCTTACAAGTGCATAAACCTGTGTGAAAAACAAACTGGAAAATGCTGGAAAGACTGAATGTGGCTCCAGTTTGCTTTAGTTTACTGGTTGTGAGGTATAAGTTCTGAAGTTAGGCAAAGAGATTCATGAAGAAGTTGAATAATATGTAAAAAGTCCTTGGCTCATTACTTATTAGCTCAATGTTCCTTGAATAGCTCTGTTCACCTAGCATGTATGGTTCTAAATTTTTTTTTTTATCCTGCTTGGCTCTAGTCTAGGTGGGGTTAGCCCTGTGAACAGAACCACTTCTTTTTTTAATTTAATTTAATTTAATTTAATTTTATTTTATTTTATTTTACAATACCATTCAGTTCTACATATCAGCCACGGATTCCCTTGTTCTCCCCGCTGCCCTTCCTCCCAGCCCACCCCTCATTCCCACCTCCTCCAGGGCAAAGCCTCCCCCAAGGACTGAGATCAACCTGGCAGACTAATACAAAATCTTAAAAAGGAAATTACATGCTTTAAATGATAAATAACAATGAGATATTTTGATGTTGAATAGTTTAGGTGTAAGGAAGTAAGTATTCATGTTCAAACCATCATAGTTATGAAATTAGATTTTTTCCCTAGATTTAAGGTAAACAAGCAAGATGTATCTTTCAGTTTGAGGACACATGATTAAAAAATTAGAAATTTATTGATAACAGAGATCAAGAAAACTATATCACCGGGCGTTGGTGGCGCACACCTTTAATCCCAGCACTCGGGAGGCAGAGCCAGGCGGATCTCTGTGAGTTTGAGGCCAGCCTGGGCTACCAAGTGAGCTCCAGGAAAGGCACAAAGCTACACAGAGAAACCCTGTCTCAAAAACCAAAAAAAAAAAAAAAAGAAAACTATATTTTGTCATTTAGAATATACTACTATGTGAATATATTTTATTATTTTTGTGTCTGTACTTATGTGTGTGCTTAAAATAATGATTTTAAATCCAAATTGATAGTGTCTCCTAGCCTTGAAAATTAGGTTCTCATCTCTTTTTCATCACGCATAAATTATTTCTCTCATAAATTTCTTTCTTGTCATGAATGTGGTGTCTGAGCATATCTGAAGCAATAGGAATCACAGAACAAATGTCCATTGTACTCCGATTTATATTCTTTAAATCTGAGAAGTGAGAGCATCTAATGTGGAGGGCAGCATCAAAATTGTAAGATTCTCAGTTTCAAATACTTTGTTTGAGGAAGCATGCACTGGTGTGTGTGTGTGTGTGTGTGTGTGTGTGTGTGTGTGTGTGTGTGTGTGGTCTGTATGTCAAACATGTTGCTTATTGGTTAATGAATAAAACACTGATTGGCCAGTGGTCAGGCAGGAAGAAGTATAGGCTGGACAAGGAGGAGAGAATTCTGGGAAGGGGAAGGCTGAGGAGACACTGCCAGCCGCCACCATGACAAGCAGCATGTGAAGATACCCGGTAAGCCACAAGCCATGTGGCAAGATATAGATTTATAGAAATGGATTAATTTAAGATATAAGAACAGTTAGCAAGAAGCCTGCCACGGCCATACAGTTTGTAAACAATATAAGTCTCTGTGTTTACTTGGTTGGGTCTGAGCGGCTGTGGGACTGGCAGGTGAGAGAGATTTGTCCTGACTGTGGGCCAGGCAGGAAAACTCTAGCTACAGGTGTGTGTGTGTGTGTGTGTGTGCCTGTGCACACACACACACACAATACCAATGGTGTTAGTGCATGCCAATTTGGATCTCTTATGTGACTTTCACTGATTTTATTTCATGAAAACAGAATGTCTAACTTCTCCCCATCAATTGTAACCAGTATATTTCAAGAATAGGTTAGTAACATGAAGCTATATTATTAACTGCTTTGACGTATATTTGGAATTTCTGGAAAGACCAGACATCATAAGCAGTAATTACTGTTTAGTTTTGTACTGACATTAGGTTCTTCCTAAGGAGAAATTATTTCATAAATAATTCATATTGAACATGCTTGTAAATTAACTGAACTTTTCACAGAAACTAATGAAAGACTACCATAGAAAAATGTTTTCTTCCTATTTAAAAAAATGATCAGGGGAACTACCACAACTGCACAGGATTTCACAGATTCTTGCATTAATAAATATTGTCTATAATATTTTGAGTAAATATTAATGCTTAATTGAAGGAAGGTACATTTTGACATTAAAATACAGTACTAATTATAAGTTCTGTAATCAATATAATAAACTTTATATATTTTTATATTTGGCTCCATTTAAAAACCTATATGGAATTGAAAATTAAATACTAAAAATCTCAACATAAAAGAAACCATGTTTCCTATAATAACGTATGTCCAAGATGGTGTTGTAGATTTTCACATTTTGACTACAGTCATTCTCCTACCTCTTTCAAAAATAATAGTATTGGTTTAATGACTGAGTTACAGGAGTAGTTGACTAACCTTTAGAACTTTCATTTGATATATACTATAATTTTGGTTACTTAAGACAAGAGAACACCTGTCTTTTAAGAATGTGTAGACGGTGCTGAGGATCACACAACTTGCAATGGCAGAGACAAGAATTAACCCATGTGATTGGAAGTTAATATATTTAATATATTACATCAGCTAAAAGGAAAGAACTCTCTTTACTTGAGCCTGAAAGACGTTATGGAGGATTTTTAATTACCAGGAAGCCAAAGATGTCATTGTGTTCAATTTTCAAAAAAATGCTGTGTTCAAATAGTTGATATATTATAGAAAACAACAGTGTTAAAGTCAATGATAATGTTTATACACTAATTTATAACATCAACATTATGATAAATGTTCTTACATACTCAGTTGATACATTTGAAAAGAGACAAACTCAATTTTGTTGCTTCAGTAATATAACTGCCATTTGAAAAGTAGTGGACACCTGCCTTTTATTTAATGTTCCATAAGATTGTAAGCATAACAGTAAACACATCACTCTAAAGGAGCTACAAGACTAGTGCATTCTTTTAGCTGATGTTAGACAGGAGTTCAACGTCAGACTGTCTCAGGGCATTGATTGCTCCAGATACCAGGATGAGCTTTAACAAACAAATATACTTGTCAGTAATAAGATTTACATACCATTCATAAGCCATATGTCTTGTAAGTTAAGGAGGGCCACACAATTTTACATTGGTACTATCAAAATATTTGGTCTACATCCTATCCAAATTGGGCTATCAATGAACTATCTATTCATTCTCAGTGAAAAGCAGGTAATAAAAGAAAAATGATGACAAGTATTTCTGAAATCACAGAGCAAAGAGAGCTAGCTTGTATTGCTGGCACAAACTCTAAAAGGCTATTTTCCATGATCTACCAGTATACTTAGATAGATAGATGATAGATAGAAATACACAGATAAACATAAATAATTCTGTGAGTTGACAATTCTACAACTACCATATGCTCCAAAAGTAATATAAGCCATGAATCAGCTAGTAGGATGTGATCTAGATGTACTCAAACATACAATGATATGGATGAATGCATTTTGGATGATCTTGAATACAATAGACTGATAACTGAGATATGACAAGATGTAGGATATTTATAAAGCTGGAGAGGTCAATACAAAGCCCATGGTTTAAAGGAATCATGACTGTGGTTATTCGCTAGAGGTGTGCAGACCAAAAGGAAACTCACAAGATTTCTGAATCAGTTGTAAGTCTCCCAAATCACATGCTATTTATCTCATATGTTTGTGAAATTCCAGACAGATGATCAATATGTGGTTTTCTACATTCATATCATGCATATTACTGTGTGTGTGCAGGTGTATGTGCATTGTGTGCATGTGTTCATGCAGGCCAGGGTACAACCCAGGAAGTCATTTCTCACATGACATCTATCAGGGTTTTTTTTTTTTTTTTTATTGAGTCAAGGTCCCTCTGCGGACTGGAACTCTACACATAATACATTTTGGATAGCCGGTGATATCCAGGGATCTACTTACATCCATCCTTTCAGCCTTGGGATTACAAGTATGTGTTACCATGCTATGCTATATTTATATGGGTTCTAGGAACTGAAGTGAACACTTTGCTATCAGAGCTATTCCCTAGCCCCTAAAACACAAGATATGAAACATATTTTATGCATCCTTGAATTGTAGAGTAAAACATGATATTTAACAAGTCAAATCTGATCATTTAATTACTTTTTTGAGGAAATTTTATGCCTTGAAAATATTTATAGAGTAAATTGACTTTTTATTTTGCATGATGATAATGATATCATGTATACTATTTAGTAAATGTTAGTAATAACATATACTTTTCTTTCTGCATATTCCTATATTAAATTTTCATAGAACACAAGATACTTAACATTACAATTCTTTTATCATGAAAACTACATTTGAGTTAACATTTTTGAATATTTGAATTGCCAGATGCTAGTTTCAATTATGCCATTTATTTCTACCATTCTATATGGCACATTGGTGAGTTATTTCTGATGTGAATGTTTGCCAGTTCTCCAGTGTTGTTTTGCTGTTTCTAGGATACCTGCAGTGATTCTGATCTGCATTAAAATGTTTCTGGATGTTTTGCACACATGAAGTACAAAGTGTAGATTTGCTGGCTAGAAGTCTAACACGGTACCCAGAACTGTGAAGGGATTCATCAACCTGACAATCATCATATCCCCTTCTTTAGTGTGGCATAGAAGATTAACTCACTCCTAAGAGAAAGCAACAAAAGAAACAGGCATCAGTTTTGGCCATGTCACTATGTGCTTGGATTCTCTTTCCTGTGTTTCTCACTGCATCATTTTATGGGACAGTCATGTGCAAGAGTCAGTGTGGCAAGGGAACAGAAATTGGCCTCTCACAAGTGAAGCAGTTGGTCACACCTACTCTATAGTAGAAACTCCAACTCAAACCACAGCTTCAGGCAACAACTTTCCTGTAATTTCCTGAGAGCTATGTGAGAGGCACCCAGCTGAGCATCAAAGGTAAAACAGCTAGACATTGCCTGAAGCAGGGAAAGCAGTGATGACTGACAGCAGAGAAAATTCTGTGCTCAACTCCCATTTGTGCAGAGATGATTCGACATTTAAAGGGAAAATGAGGTGGGGGGTGGGGTGGGGGATGGATCAGGCAAGCTGGGATCAAATAGAGACAGAGAGGTGGAAAATCACAAAGAATTGGTCAGTGTAAATGTGATGGGACCAGCTGTGTCTGCTGGCTTCCTGGCAACAGAAGAAGACAGGATTCTGTTCTTCCACAAAAGATACAACTCAGGGGCACTACCTTGCCTATGATCACACTTCAAACATGAAGTGTTTATGCTTTTTCCAGAAATACTCTAAATTATAGAAGTTACAAGTCTGTCTCCAAAGGATAAAGGGACAATCCATGGTTCTAAGCTCTTTTATTAAGTGTTCTAAGAAAAGGAAATCACCTTCTGAATGAGGAATTTTACTGGGTCAGAAAAGGAACATGAATTATTCTAAGGACACTGTATGGTGCTGCTTAAAGATATCCTAGATTCTGGTCACGTCTTAGTGCAGAGGTTTGCAAATTTCATAAGCAGCTCTTATATATTTTACCTTATCTCACAGAAAATGTGAGATACTGAACATCATGCACTGTCTGAAAGAGTTGCATAGTAATAATTTGTATGGATTTGATCCAATCAAAATCAGGTGCAAATAGACAAAACGGAAGAATGTTTTTAGAAAAGCACAATGATATCTCAGGAAAGGTTATGCAAAAAAGGCAAAGTTCACAAAGCACGCTGTGTGTTTCTGCACTGAAAAGGTTGCTAGGGAGGCTTCTAGGAACCTTTCAAATAATATTTTATAAAGATGGTAACATAATGAAATTGTGTAACACTGTCATACAAAGTTTATGTGGAAAAATGAACCAAGAGGATATCCCATGCACAAGCTTAAACTTGAAGTATTTTATTAGACAAGATTCCTTAGTGGGATAGAATGTGGTATGTGTATGAGGGGTTAGGTGTGGTGATGATAGTGGTGGTGTTGTGATGGTGTTGATGGTGGTGGTGATGTGTGTGTGTGTGTGTGTGTGTGTGTGTGTGTGTGTGTGTGTGACAGCAGCAGAGTACTCCATTATTTTCATAAGCATGGTATAGATACTCAGTTTATAAACTGGCCTATGTAGCATCTCATTCTGATACTTAAGGTCTGGCATTCCCGGAACCTTTTCTAATGTTCATTCTGTGTGAGAAGGCCAAGGAAACGGAAGTCTGACATCAGTGCATGATGACAGCATCAAAATAGGTGCTTTAGAAGAGTGCTTAGATGTGTGCCAGCTGGACAATTCCAAATCCCATCAAATTGATGAGATCCATCATCCCATAGCTGATGTAAGGTTCTTTCTAGAGATGCTGAGCTGTAGAGGAAGACCCTCCTTCACAACTGAAGGCTGCAAAGAGTGGTACAGATTCAAAAGGGATCTGTAGATAAAACAAGATCACCTGCCTGCTTTTGCAGCATTTTTCCTGGATGAATGAACATTATCTATATTAAAATATTCATTAACTGCTTCATTCTGAATCCTTCTCAACTTGGTTTTGGCAGTATATTTACGTAGCTGGCTTGACCTAAGATGGAGTATTTACATGGATTGGGGAAGGGGTGGAGAAAAACCCCTGGTTGTTTGCATGAAAGCTAGGCTATAACTATCTACCACTAGCAATAAGCTACAGAAACGGAGTGGTGTGTATAATATTTTTAAGGAAAATAAAGTGTTTCTCAGATTCTTTTTTCACATAGTGAAATATAAGAGAATGAGCATTAGTGGAAGAAAGAATCAGGAAGGCACACTTGACAATTTAAAAATCCTCAGCACTGTCAAATTATATACAAGGCTAAAATTAAGAAATGCATCCAAGCAAAGATCGAATCTAGGTGTCTGCCAGAAAAAAATATGGTCTAACAAAGATGCCAAAGACTAAATCTCTGAAAGCTTTTGAAATAATGTGTCCTTTATTTTTCTTATTAAGGTTTGTAGCTGCTGAGGGGGAATAAGGGCATTGTCCTTGTTCATTATGAGATCATTGTTAGGAGCTATTACCTATGAAATCACTACCCAAGAAGATTTTCAGAAAACAAAAACATTCTGGAAGAGCCTGGAAGAAACATCATCATTTAGGGAGACAAAAACTGCACAGCAGCCAGAGCGAGTTTGCAAGTCTTTGAAATACACATCCAGGAAGCACTCTGAAACAGCTGTGTAGCAGCAAACACATCTGAAATGAGCTCACAGAAAGGAATAATACTTCAGGAGGCAGCGCCAGGATTCCACAAGGTGACATGAATCACGGGCAAGTTTCTCTAAGCTCGTGCAATCTCCTCTGGATTCCCAACATTAGTGTAAGTTTTTGCCAGAACAGATGTTGACCAGTACTTCATTTTCACCTCAGTTTTTTTTTTTTCCAACTTTGCTCAACAATGTCAACTAGCAGAAGCCCTGTATCTAGACTTAATTTCATTTATTTGATTTGGGATTTTATGCAGAGATTAGAACAAGAGGTTTCTGACAACTGTGGAAACTTAAGAGTTTTACAGTACAAATTGTGTGGATGATAGAAGCCAAAGAAAGGCTATGACATGAGATCAATTAAAGTGTCTTTAATTTTCCAAGCTCCTGGTGGTCCCAGCTTTATATAATTATATATTTTGAATTTATATATTCAGCACTAATATTTGGTCATTTGAATAGTTATGATGCCAGTATAATTTGAAAAATTATAAAATACGGGAAAATAAGTATTTAAAGGGAAGGAATTAAAATGAAAAATTATTCTGAAATTTACCACACTAGAAATGGCATTTTAAATGTATCTTATAATACAGATTTCAACCTACAACATTTTCAGAAGTGGTCACATGATATTTACACAAAATGTTTATTAACAAAGCTACAATTATTTTAAATTTCTACAAATCACTTCTTATTTTGTAGAATCACATTTGCAATTTTGTAGAACTCTGTAGCTGGACAACGTAATAGTGCACAATGTTTTATTTTCTGGAGTGTGGTGGTATTGTGCTCCCCAAAATATTGTGTATGCTAATAAACTTATCTGGGGTTAGAGAACAGGACAGCCACAATATTAAACATAGAGGTTAGGCAGTGGTAGCACACGCCTTTAATCCTAGCATTCCAGAGACAGAAATCCCTCTGGATCTCTGTGAGTTCAAGGCCACATTGGAAACGGCCAGGCATGGTGACTCAGCCTTTAATCCCAGAAAGCACGCCTTCAATCCCAGGGAGTGGTGGTAGAAAGCAGAAAGGTATATAAGGCGTGAGGACCAGAAACTAGAAGCATTTGGCCTGGCTAAGCATTCAGGCTTCTAGCAGCAGTTCAGCTGAGAGCCATTCGGATATGAGGACACAGAAGCTTCCAGTCTGAGGAAACAGGACCAGCTGAGGAACTGGTGAGGTGAGGTGGCTGTGGCTTGTTCTGTCTCTCTGACCATCCAGCATTTCACCCCAATACCTGGCTCAGGTTGATTTTATTAATAAGACTCTCTAAGATTCATGCTACACTCTAGTTAATTTATATATATATATATATATATATACAAAATATGAAGCAAAATGAAATGAATTGATGAAATATTTTATCCAATATACCGATGATTTTATGTCAATTCAATTCCACATCTCCATATGCATAAGTATATTTTACTATTATTTGTTGAATGATTAATTATCACTAAAGTATAAATAATAAATGTCAAGTTTTACAACTCAAGGTAGGGGTTATTTCTCTTGAAACATTTACATAATGTCTAGTAGTCTATAATACTGATGCATCTACTACACAAACTATTTGATTTACTTATTTTAAAAATACATACAGGGGACTGGAGATACCATTTAGTGAAAAAACACTTGCCCTATAAACACAAAGCCCCGAGCACAAGCTGAAGTAACAAAGGAAATGAAAAAGTCAAAAGAAAAAAAAAGTAAATACTTTTAAAACAAATAAGAAATCAGAAAAGGAAAACAACAACAACAACAACAACAAAACACACACACACACATACACACACACACACACACACACACAATCAGAAAAGGCAGATCTGTCTTAGAAATGCCCATGATTACATAAGTTTTAGATGAGAAGAAGATTCATGCTTAAAGCATACCCTAGCCCTACAGAGGGACAACTCTGGAATAACATGCAGGGTAAATATTTAGTGCTTTTATACAAATTGTTCGAGTTTATAATGCAGATGTTATGATATGCCTTGGAAAAACCTCGACTAAACTGAAAGGGAAAAATATTTCAGCAAGAAAAGGTTCATTATAAATATGGGTATTCATGCAGAGTTAATGGTGTAAAGTTCAGTATTCATTTGAGTCTATAGCTTGCTATGCTTATAAAAGAATTTGTCACATTATAATCACATCTAATACATTTCACTAATTGTTTCTTTATGGCTTAATAGGGATTTGCCCCTCAAAGCATCCAGCTTAGACAACGTTAATGAGATCAGACTTAATTTCTATCAGACTCAGTGAAATGAAAAATTAGGCTAGCTTGACTTAACACAATTGGAGAAAAGGCCACTAGCTGTCCTTCCTCTGAATTCCGTGCCTATGTTCTGTCATCACATAACATGGTGCACTTACAGATTGTTTCCACAATTCCATCAATAATTACTTGTTCTAGTTTGCTTTCTATCAACGTGATAAACACCATGATAAAAAAGCAATTCGAAGAGGACAAAGTTTATCTGGAGCTCACATCCCAATCAGTCCATCACTGGGAGAAGTCAGGGCAGGAAGTGAGGAGCTGCAGAGGCAGGAACTGTGGAAGAAATATGGTCCTTGGTTTGCTAGCCAAGGACTGTTCAGTTTGATTTTTTTTTATAGCCCAGAACTACCTTCTGAGGCATGACACAACCACTGTGAGCAGAGCCCCTCCCACATCCATCATTAATCAAGAAAGTGAGTCATAGACTTGCCTGCAAGCTTATTTGACAAAGGCAATTATGCAACTCAGGTTCTCTCTTCCAGATGTATGAAAATGTCAAAAAACAAACAAAATTTTATATTCTTGTCTTCATCATTCTGATGTTGATCACATGCGTAATAGAATTATTTTACCTCTTTGTGGCTAAGTTTCTTGTTTTATGCAAAGAGAACAATAATTTCATTGGCTTATGTTTGAGAAAACTTAATGAAGTCCTCTATAATGCTAAAGGGATTCACTTCACAGAATAAACACACTTAGTACTTAGATATTAATATGATGTTTCGTTACAGTTCATATAGACCCATTGCTCTTCTTTGCCTTCTACTATAATTCGCCAATGCTTTCTTTGACCAATATGCTGATTTCTTGGTTCTTAGAGATTTGGTTTCATAGATAGCCCAGGTAAATTTTCAATGAACCTCATTCTAGCATTGAACTCCTGAAGTCTTTGCTTATGTCTCAGAACTGCTAGGATTACAGGTATATACTACCATGCCAGCCCCTATAACAAGAAATCTATGGGAGTCTGCTTAGGGGGTAAAAGGAATTGATTAGGACATAAATTGGGAAAGAAAACTCGTTAAACAGAATAAGATCATCATTGCAGGGTCCTAGAAGGCTGAAGTACTGTCCCATGCTGTTCTGCCACCTATGTCCATTCACACCAGCCATCCAAGCCCATGAGGGAGAGGAGAGAGCATGCTTGCTTCTCAGGTCTTAAAGGTAGCCCTGAGGCCACGCCCCAGGGGCTGGTACTTCAAGGTCATAGGTAAAACAGTTACCTACTATATCTCTTTGCTGGTACTTCAAGGTCATAGGTAGGACAGATATTCACTACAAGTCCCTATACCTGTTTTCATTCCCTAGTTGAGGCATATGATTTCTTCATTTATTTGTATGAATTCAGTTTATCTGAAGTCATACCACTCCTTTTGTAAAGTTGTTTGTTATGATGTTAACCTAGCCAAAATTAATCTTAGTCTTATTGCTGTCGTGTTATTTAAAATATATTTATTTAACTAAACTTTCTGTGACTCAACATTATATTCCTAGTCTTGAATGTTCCTGTTTGCCCTGTATTAGCAAACCAGATGATTTTCAGATATTAAGGAGACTAGTATAATGTTGCTGGAAAATTTCTCTCGAGCTCCCAAGTCCCGCCAGCTCCCAAGTCCCGCCAGTCCCAGAAACCATTTACAAAATAAACACACAGACGCTTACATTATTTAAACTGCTTGGCCATTAGCTCAGGCCTATCATTGTCTAGCTCTTACTCTTATAGTTAGCCCATTTCTATTAATCTCTACTTTGCCACGTGGCTCGTGGCTTACCGGTACTTTACATCTTTCTTCTCCTTGCCGCGGCTCCAGCCAGTCTCTCCTTTCACCTTCCTGTTTCCTCTCTTCTCTTCTCTGTTAGTCCCGCCTATACTTCCTGTCTGGCTACCGGCCAATCAGTGCTTTATTGATACAGAGTGATATCCACAGCAGTATAAAGTTTCAACTATCTCTAGTTTAAGAGAAAAAATAACTGTGGTGATCTTGGAGAGAGTCCTGGGGAGATTAACATTTTCATTTGGCTTTTACTTTTGCTCTTTCTCCTATTCACATTCAGTCTCTAGGTCTCCTAATGGTCAAAAGTAGAATTGGGGATTTCAGAAGATTAAAAAGAAAAAGAGAGAGTGCTTTTGATAAAAATTGGTATTGGAGATGTCATTGTGTTCTGTTTCCGAGCAGTATCTGCAAATTACTAAAGGCCTCCAAAGATGCCCCCCACTGCATTTTTAAATGGTCCATGTGGTTCAGCTTCTGTTTAATTACATTTCTCCACTCTCTAATGTTTGTTTCAGTCATGGGGATTGACAGTGGCAGGTAGTTCACTTAGGCCAGTTTCCTGGGAAATTCATACCATGCTACATTCCATGGGTCCCCTTTAATCTTGAGAAAATCTTTCAACACCTGGAATAATAGGTTGCTCTTGCTACAGCATGCAATCACAGGTAATCACAGGAAGCCATTTATGTGTAGGTTGCTTCTGTGACCTGTCTCTAATCTTTGTACAGGAGCATCTCCATTTAGTACAGACCATGGTTTCCAGTTATTTCTCTACATTCTGGACCTCAACACTTGGTTAGTGGTAGAGAGAAAAGAGGCACTAATCAACTGCTAAAAGAGAACTCATTTTAAATTTATTTATTTAATTTTTTTTTAATTTTACATACCAATCCCAGTTCCCTGTCCCCTTCTCCTGCTCCCCTAGCTCCCCCAACTCACCCCCCTATCCACTCCTCCAAGAGGATAAGGCCTCCCTTGGGGAGTCAACAAAGTCTGGCATACTAAGTTGATGCAGGACCAAGCCCCTCCCTGCTGTGTCAAAGCTGAGCAAGGTATCCCACCCTAGGGAATGTGTTTCAAAAAGCCATTTCATGCATCCAAGATAAGTCTTGGTCCCACTGCTAGAGGCTCCCCAAATATATCTAGCCACCTAATTGTCACACACATTCAGAGGGCCTGCTCAATCACATTCATATCAGCATTATTTGTAATAGCCAGAACCTGGAAACAACCTAGATGCCCTTCAACTGAAGAATGAATAAAGAAAATGTGGTACATTTATACAATGGAGTATTACTCAGCAGTAAAAAATAATGACATCATAAAATTTGTAGGCAAATAGATGGAACTCGAAAGAATTTTTCTGAGTGAGGTAACCCAGACCCAGAAAGAGAAACACAGTATGTACTCACTCATAAAGGGCTATTAGATGTAAAGCAAAGGATAACCAGGCTATAATCCACAACCCCAGGGAAGGTAGGTAAGAAGGATGACCCTAAGAGGAACACATATAGAGGGACCCAGGAAGGGGATATGGATAAGAACATTTTTTTTATTTTATGACACTGAAAATTAGTAAATGAGGACCTCAACACACATGGTCAATGTAACCTGCTGAGTGCCAACTTTTTCTCCAATTTGTAAATCTTGCGATGTTTGAGTGTTTAAATCACTAAACTTGTTAAATCAAAAATAATAAAGCCACAATTTGTAATGATTATGACAAGCATGTTAATCATTTATCCCAGGGGCTAGCATATTATAAACATCTAGGAACATTATCTAGTTTTGTACAGTGCTTATCCCTTTAATATTCTACCCAGTGTTCCCCTTCTATAGACTAGTCCATTTTCTCTACTAGATAGGAAGGCTATAATCTCTTAAGAACACAGGGAACTAGGTATCCTAGCTCCTCCTCTGCATAGAGTAATGACAGGCATATAATATCAAAGAGATGGACACTTAGAAATTTAGAAGACTTGCTAGATATGGTCTTGCAGAGAAAGAATGTTGTACAGTCCACGGAATGGACATTTCTCACTGGTCACCTGTTCCTGGTGGAGAACACCCCACATCTTTGCAGCTTGACTTTGAATCCTGCGTGCTTCTCCTCAACCTCTGACTTGGCTCTGTTTCTCTAAACGCTAAAGTCATTTTATGAGGAAGGCAATCAAGAGCATTGAAATATTTCCTAATTATCATCTTATTTTTATCCGTCTTCATTTTCTTATGAGAGAAATGCACAAGTTAGCAGAATAGTGAAACTCAGCTGATGTGTTCCTGTGCTTGCTTCATAACTGATTCTCAATCTGTTTCCTACTTTGTTTTCCTATTAAACATTCTAATGATGATTTTTCCAAAGTTCACAAAGTTCTCCTTTTTACTCTTTTCTACATTGCTACAACTTTTGGTGCATCTATTCTCCTCTCTAAGTACAGAATACTTGGATATTCAGCAAATGTTTGAAAAGAAATATTACCCAATTAATTATATTTATTCCACAAATATATTCATCCTAAAGCATTCTTTATCTAGATAATTTTTTTTTCTTCTGTCAGTGATCTACACAGGAAATTTTTGCAGTATTTTCTTCAAACTTTCACAGCCAATTATTTGCAAATCGAAGTGACAAAACCTGACAAGATTTTTATTTCCATTTTTCCCTTTTTGCAATACCAATGCCTTGATTTGGAATTCATTATTTTCCCCCTGAATTGTTGGGTTTCTTCCTTACCAATTGCCCTGTCTTCCATGTCTACTCACGGAAAGTAAATGAACTGTATACTTTGCCACCAGAATAAGCCTTTGAAAGCAGAATCTCTAAACTTTTTATTTCTCTATATTACTCAAAGATTTTCTGTAACTCCAGGGTGCATTTGTGGAAGCTCACTTAAGGCTCTGCTGTCATGAATGTGCTGAGCAAAGTTCATAACTGGAAAGAAAATTATCCTTTCGTCATATAATCAGAATACTAATTCAATTCCCTTCTTTATTCTTAGAGCTTGTAAGCCCATCTTTCCTTCTAGTTGTGTTCATTTCCAGCCTACTTTCTCTTACCACATACAACTCATAATCATGATCATTTCTACATTGATACTATCTTTTCAGGACACACAATGTATCCTCATGTGTATATCCTAAACATCATATTTTGCTTAATTCTCTTTACTCAAATCATTGCAATAGATATACAGAGAAGTAGTTAGATGGATAGATATTTAGATGAGTAGATATTTAGATAGATCGATATTTAGATAGACAGATGATCGATAGCTAGACCCATGATACACAGATGGACAGGTAAACAATGTTAGATTTGTAATAGTCTTCAGAATTCACCTGTATATTATTTTCTTGTTAACATTGACTAAAGTGAGCTGTACTATCACGTACTGGAAGGTTAGTCTATTAAGACCAATCCATGTGAGTCTATTAAATGGGTAACAAAATTTATTAAGATATAAATTGAGGAAATACACTCACAAACACAGAATGTAGTAGACAGCAGAAAATGTCCTCGGATCTGACGGGGAGCGAATCCACCACACAGGCAGGAACAGGGAGAAGGGGCATGTGACCCTTCTTTAACTCCTTATAAGAGGTCACATACAAGAGTAGGAAGCACTGCCTCCTTTGGGCCTTATAGCCCAAGGTCATGGGCAGAGCAAATAATATTACATTTCTCCTTTTTGTCTAAATAAGAAAGTTCTAATCTTAATGCAAACTATATAAAATAAGAATAATTATCAAATATTATCGAGGAAAAATAAAAAGTAATAACATAAACAACATGGAACTACAACCAACAAAAATAGCATCAAACAAGAAAGACATGCTTAATGTCCAGAACATGGGTAAATGACAAATTACCGAGATTACTCCAATAACTGTCCTTTCTTGAAGGTTCTAACTCCAGTACTAATATGTTCTAGCTAAAATACGAGAAGATTGTAACTGTAACTATCTAGTCTTTCATTCATCAAAAACCTGAGAAGCAACATAGTAATTCCTGAGAAAATGGAAAATGCAAGCAAGCAAATTCTGAAATTCTTGTGAGAATAGACAGAGACAACTGGCAGCCTGGAGAGTCACCTAAAGTTTCTCAGTGTCATTGGCGCAACCAATTTGAATATCTGATAGACCATTTTCAGAAGCAGGAATTTTGAAAGACCGTCTTACCCTGTCATAGCAGAGTTCAATAATCGCTTTTCCTTATGACCCGCTCATCCAGAAAGGACAGCACTCATATTGTCAGCAGTTGAGGCAAGGGCAGTTCTTTGCTCAGTAGGCCATTTTGTGCCAAGAAAAAGACAAACTTCCAAAACCAAATGTCTTAGAAGCCCAACATTCTCTTGGGATCAGATTGGTGCTGCCAGGAGTGTCTCATGTCAACAGAATTCTAAGTTATCAAAACATTTAAATGCCATATTGTCTAGGTCTATGAAGTGTTTGAAGATACCTATCTATCTGACCTATGTATCTATAAATCTGGAGAACCTACGTAACATAACTATGGAAATGACAAGCATGAGTGACTATAGTCCATAAGTCTTATCCACCTAAATAACATAAGGACTAAGGCTTCACATTAACAAAATAATCAGTCTGTAAAGCAGATGTACCGTATAAGGACAATGATCTCAAAATTGTGACAATATGCAAAATAGCTTAAACAGAGGTAGGAATGTATAGTGCAATATGCAATATAACAATAGTCCTAAATATATATCAATATGCAAAATAACCTAAACAGAGGTAGAACATACATACAGTATGACAAATATAATATTACATTTGTATCGATATACAAAGTATTTCAAACAGGAACAGGAATATGTATATAATACAACAAATATAGTTTTGTATTTGTATCAATATACAAATTATCTTAAATAGGAATATAAGAATAGTTCACATTTGTATCAATATAAAGTATCCATATCAGTGCAAATTATCTAAGGCTAATATTTTATTGAATTAGTTTACTAGTAAATGCAATAATTTACCTTACCATCCTATATATATTCATTGCCCTTTTTCTTTTCTAAAGGATAATACTGAGTCCAAATTTTATTGCTTCACCCCCAACCCTACGACCATCCATCCATAACCCTGAGAAAAATGGAACATTTGGGAGAGGGGCATCGTTTTCTTAGAATTATTTTCTGCTGTTTAGGGGGCAATGATATCTCTGTGGGGTTCTCTAACAAAGCTTAGATAAGTAGGTCTTGATAGGGCTAGCCATAGAGTCTGTAGCTAGTCTTAGTAATGAGTAATATTCTCTAAGATTCTGGCTAGAAGTGTAGTGTGATAGTATATGCTGTGAATATACATTGTTCCCATTGGTTAATAAATAAGCTGATTTGGCCTATGGCAAGGAAGCTTAGAGGCAGGCAGGAATGGAGAGAGACAGGAAAGAGAAAAGCAGAGTCTGGAGTGATGCCATCCTGCCACCCAAGGAACAACATGCTAGAAGACCAGTAAGCCATGTAACATGTGGCAAAACATAGATTAATAGAAAATGGTGTAATTTAAGATATAAGAGGTAGCAAGAGGTAAGCCATAGGCCACAGAATTTGTAAATAATGTAAGCCTCTATGTGTTTACCTGGGTCCTAGAAGCTGTGGGACTGTAGGTGAGAGAGATTTGTCTGGACTCGAGCTGGGTGAGATGGGAGAAACTTTCCAACTACGTTAGTCGTAAGATGAGACTGATGTGAGTAAGATATACATTCTTATCAAATGAGGCTTCATCAGCCACTCTACTTCTTCTCCCTTGAAGGATATGGGTGAAGATGCATCTATGACTCAGAAAGTGGGTCCTTAGAAGACATTTAGACAGTCAGTACTTTTATTTGGATTTCTGAATCAATCCTCAGAAATGTGAGAAAGGCGTTGGTAGTTTTCCTGTGAAAGATCTATTTCTCAAGTAGAATTAAGTTTGTGCTGTTGTTTTGTTTTGTTTCTTTGTCCAAGATTCAATTAAAGTAATCAATTTACAAAAAGATAAAAAATCATTCTTGACTCTTGAACATAAATACTTTCTGGAGAGCTTTTTAAACACCAAAATATACCCCTTTATGTCTTCCTTGCACCAATGTTATACTTCCTTAGATGTCTATAATTTTCCATAGCAAAACCTATCTTCAACATTATTTATTAGTACATGTTTTCAGAAAAACTTCTATCAATGCATAGATACCAACTCCTGTCTCAGGGTCATGAGCTAACTCAATTTTACATTCAAGAAACAAATGGAAATTTATCCCTTTTTACAAACTTAAAAACTTGCCTCACCTCTCTAAATGTTACCATTACAATACCATGCTTTCCCCAAAGAAACACTGTTCTTTGAAGTATCTGTTATTTAGATTGACATTTTTAAACAATATAGTTCATGGCATTTTTAATAGCCTGAAAAGGCCAGGGCATTGTCCCATAAGACAAATGAATATTTCAATTAACAAAATCTCTCTTTAATGAAATGACCCTTCAAGAAGTAGTAAGCAATATGATAAAAAGGGATAAAATAATAAATCTCAGAGGATACTTAGAGATTAATACTCAAAACTTGTAGTGGGTAGCAATTCCAGCTTTGATCTGGAAGTTACAACCCCTGTTGAAGCTTCAGTAACTGTCACGCCTACAAGGCGGGACCAAGAGAGGGCCCTGAAGACCGGAGATCCAGATGCGCCGCCCTCTCTTGGTTCTCAGATAGTTCATTCTGACCCAGGTGTGTTTGCTGTGGTAGTCTTCTATCATGTTATCTTGTCATTGAGCCTGAAAGTCGCATTAAAAATCTTGCTTTTTTTCAGTGAATCTTTAAAGTTTTCTGTTTAAGCTGGAAGCTTTCCAACCTAAAACACTTACTTAAGAGTCTCTCTTATATTTATGATTGAATAAGCTAAAACCTGGACTATGTATGGCATAGGCACATATTCTAAACTGACCCCTCGCATCCACTAATCTAAAATCAAAGAATGCCATCAGGGAGTTTATGAGTCTGCTAACAGAGACTTCCACAATTTTCTGTAGCCTGACCGTCTGATGTTCCCACACTGTATTTGGTGAATACCTGGATGTGTGACTCTCTACTCTGTAAATTACAAGGTCTCATGGAACTGACATCATTAATAATTTTTTTTTTAGTTGAGAAAACTGTAGTCCATGTTCCTAGGCTACACTCATTGTCATTGGTTCTTGAAGAAACATTTATTTCCTATCAAGTGAAAGCCTTGGATTAACATTGGCTGGAAGAACATTTAAAATTGTTCCTTCTAGCTTTGTGAAATGAATGATGTCTCTGCTTGATGGCAATAAGGAAGATAAATTTACTTATTCCCATGCAAGACCAACCCTCCCATTCCAAATAATTTGATAAAGAATAGCATCACTGGGGAGAACAAATCATTCTAATTAATCTTCCAGCATCAATGGTGATTGCAACTAAAGACTTTTTCCAGAAAAAAAATATTTAATCTAATACATGTCTACTGCCTAGCTCAGTTAGGTGGATACGTAAAATTAATTATCAAACTATGTAGTTAGTGAATGTACAAATAAAAGTATGGCTACAGTGTACAAAAAGTTAAAGGTAACTCTTTTGAAATGTTGAAAAGACACAAACATTTGGACAAATTAAACTATATTTTGTTAAATAAATGTGCTAATACACATGCAGCTATCACAATTTTTCTCATTCATTCCATTTTTTAGTAATGCTTGGTTTTTGAACAAGCAAATACAGGAATTATTTTTATAGAGGTTTTTAAAACTTATTTTAATCAGGTGTGCTGTGGGATGTTCTGTATGTCAAATGTGTTGCCAATAAAACACTGATTGGCCAGTGGCTAGGCAGGAAGTATAGGCGGGACTAACAGAGAGAATAAAAAGAGCAGGAAGGTGGAAGGAGACGCTGCCAGACGCTGCCAGCCACCGCCAGGACAAGCAGCATGTAAAGGTGCCAGTAAGCCACGAGCCATGTGGCAAGGTACAGATTTATAGAAATGGATTTATTTAAGATATAAGGACAATTAGCAAGAAGCCTGCCATGGCCATACAGTTTGAAAGCAATATAAATCTCTGTGTTTACTTGGTTGGGTCTGAGCGGCTGTGGGATTGGCAGGTGAAAGAGATTTATCCTGACTGTGGGCCAGGCAGGAAAACTCTAGCTACACAGGTGTTTGTGTGTTTATCTGTGCATGGTATGTTTACGTAAGTGTTTACAGGTGTTAATGGAGACAAAAAGTAGCAGATCCCCCTGGAGCTGGGGTTAGATAGGAGTTGTCCATTACTTGATGTGGGAGCTGAGAGCAAACCTAGAGTCTTCTAAAAACATAAAACAGTGCAAACACTTAACCACTGAGGTATCCTTCTAGGACAAAACAAGGACATTTCTACACAGTATATGAAGAGACAGTGGTTATATACAGGACCCATTTAAGAAATCATATTTATATTATTCAAAAAATATTTTTTTAATTTAAATGTAATGTATATTTTTGTATGTGTTTCTTGGTTTTGATTGTTTGATTTTACAGGAGAGAGAAAGTAAACACAAACTTGGGTCAGTAAGGAGGTGGTTATTATCAGGGAGGAATTTGGGGAAAAGAGAAAATGATCAACATGTCTGAAAAAATGTTGATAAAAAGAAAACAAATGTAGACAAGAAACATGTTGCTAAAATATTTAATAACTCAGGACTCTGTTGCCTGTCTAATAAGGAAAATTGTGAATTTACCATGAAGGCTGATATCCATCACATTCATCAGGTTATACTGAGTTTGTTCACTACTAATATAACCCATGTTAAGTGCCCACACATGGTTTTAAAATAAAAAGGTGACAGCATAAACCAAGGTTAATTTCATGATTCCATAAAAGTTAAAGAATGAGACACAAGATAGGAGATTTAGACAGAGAGATGTACAGTAGCGTGGAAGATAACAATGGGTGAGAGTGATTTGAAACATTATGTTTACTATAGCAGGTCGAGTGGGAAAAAATGAAAATATAAAATGCCTCTAGAGTAGAGTAAGCCCTGTGTGACAGAAACTCAGGAAATGGTGCCAGTCACTCCACCAACTGGGCCGGTTGTGGGTCAATATCAAGAATGGTACTATCTGACTATCTGTGGATTCTTCTCAGCATTGTCTATTAAAATGCCAGCTCAGTGGCATTCTGATCATGCCATTGAGAAGATCTGAACAGAAGAATGAACCAAACAAATGATAACCTCTCACTAATAGTTCTGTGAGGCAATGAAATTTATGTGTGCTGGGTTATGGCACATTCTCTCAAGTGAAACCTTGGGGGGATGGGCGCTGAACTCAGACACTGCAGAGAGCTCTGATGATATTACATTTCTGCCTCCCTTATCTCTTCCCCAGTATGATCCTCTTAACTTTGAATGTTTAGATTACATTCCTTAATAACACACAGTCACCACATAGAGAAACCAAAGTGTGCTGTGTATGTCGAAGGAGCTTTGGAAGGTTTCGATTTTTCCCAAACTAAAAAACTAATTTCAGATTCTCAGAACCGTTATTGGTGTTTGGCAGCAGAGGATAAATTGGTTGAAAGTCTCCCCACCATCCAGGAAATTATTTGGAATAAAAAACAAAGTTAATGAAAGAAAAAACCTTGAGACATTCAAGGGACAAAGTGTGTGTGTGTGTGTGTGTGTGTGTGTATGCATGTGTGTATGTTCATATGTGTGTGCATGCATTGTGTGTGCATGAGCATATATATATATATATACATATGTGTGTGTGTGTGTGTGTGTGTGTATCAAGAGTCTTTAGTACTTTCAAACCTAAACTGAGGATATTACATATATGACTGTAGAATCGTTGATAATTTCAGCATTTCTAAGTCACATTTTCAAAGCTATGATTTAGACAAATTAAAAACTCATTTAGGAAGGAATGATGCAGAAAATGACTTGTGTACAGTTTCCAGAAGAGAGGCTATTTCCGTAATCCAGGTGTAAGATGATGAGCTACACTTCTAAGGTGGTGGGAGAGAGCACATAAATAAAATGACACATTTGAAGAAGTTCAGAGGGAGGGATTGACAAGACATGATTGCCTGTTAGATAAATAACTGACGAAAGAATTATCTGTATTAAAAATAACCTTAAGGATATCAAGCTGTGCCTAAATTGATTTCTGAAAGCACATTTTTGTTAATTTTGTAAAGCAGATGACCATATAGAAATAATTGACTTTGATATAGTAGCTAAAATAAAGATTCAGGAGACAACCATTGTCATGAACCGATATTAATAGTGAGTGAATTCTAGATCAAACATTTGGCACAGGAACAACCTACTAAATAGTGAGTAATAGTAAGGAATCAAAAAAAAATATGCCTGACCTGACATTTATTTTAGTGAATTGAGACAGGGCAAGAGATGAATAAAGAAAATGAATCAATATCCAGAAATACTACAATTGGTTGGGGGAAATCCATTACAGCACTGTGGAGGCAAAAAACACTAGAAATAGAGATATTCTGAGTACTCTGATGAAGATTCATCATCAGAGAAGATGGTCGCTATACCAAGTGTGGCAGTACACCAGTGGTCTGTCCAGATAAGAGCACTCAGTGCAGGATGAGCCAGTGTTAAGAATCCCAGAAAGAAGCTTAAGAGTAATCATGGAAAACCCCTAGGATAGCAGAGTCCCGCTGTTAATCGTTGTACAGTGTAGGCATCTGCCAAGATTTTTATCTGTGTTTTTTAAGCTGTTTCGCAAATTCACCATTTCTAAACACACACACACACACACACACACACACACACACACACACACACACA
>CABHPR010153084.1:29444-60404 GCA_902168415.1 Peromyscus melanophrys
GGGGGGGGGAATCTATGGCTGATATGTAAAGTTGAATTGTATTGTAGAATAAAAAAAAATAATAAAAAAATAAAATGAAAAAAAAAAAAAAAAAAGAAGAGTTCTCATGCCTTATTTTGCAGTTTTTGATCTTTGGGTTAGCATTGCCCAGATGAAGTAATTTAATTTAAACTGTATCTGTATATTTAAACAGACTAATATGGATCATCTTTTTTGGGGGGCAGTAGATAGTAGTATAATTCCTATGACCTTTTCAGACAACCTCACTGCCATTTATCCTTTCATCATTTTTGTATTTAACTTCCTCCCTTTCTGTAATTAAGGTCTTACCTTGTTTTTCCATTTTCTGATCAGATCACTTGTATCTTTTATTTCCCTAGTTTCTGCAGTTATTCCAAGCTATGCATTCACATCTGAAGATTTATAGCTGGAAGCCTCAGATGAGAAAAACCACATGTGACACTTGCTTTTCTATGTATAGTTTATCTCACTCAATATTATCTTTTCCAATTGCACACATTTATCTGAGAAGTTCACTATTTCATATTTTTTTTACAACTGACTGGGGTATATAGAGTATCTTTTCATTATTCCAGTCTGATATGCATTTGATGATGAATACTCTGGTAATATATGAGTTGATTGTGAAGCTGCCAAGTAACAATGAAAAAAAGATTTACCTGTTGGTACTGAGTATCTAGTACCTAAAGTCTGTTGAAAGTGGTAATATCAAGAAATTTTTGAAATGTTTATATTGAAATTTCAATTATTTAATTCTTTTGAAATATATGAGTAATATTTGGACCAGGAAATACTAGGTATAAGCCTAGATTTCTAGTGAGAAATTTAGGCCAGAATTACAATAAGACTGCCATTTTATTAAACCTTTTCTTTCTTTTCATATAATAAAACTCCATAATAACTTTTATTACTTTCAATTCATAGAAATTGCCTTGTTTAATAAACATAGATAGTATTTACTGCCTATCAACCTGTGTCTACCAGAGACAAATACCCTTTACAGCTTAATATTCACAAGGCATTTCTCAGATGCAAAGCCTTATCAGGATAAAACTGAATATCACTAGCACTACTTTTATAAATATATACAAAAGCTTCTTCATGAGAAATCAGAAGGAAAACATCTCTAAGTTATATGAAATATGAAGGAGCAAATTTTAATCAACATGAGAATATTAGAAATATACTATAAAATTAGATAGATATCCTTTTTTCTCTAACAATCAATTAATTTCAATATTAAACATATCAAACTTTGGATTTTCTATCATGAGGTAAAACAACAGCTTAATAAAAACTATAATAAATTATATACTCAATGTTATAGCATCATTAGACTTCTTAAAGCACATTTCAAATTTTCATATGTAAATCTATTTTTAAAATTTTTATGTCTACAAATTATAATTGTTATGAAGTGTTTTATATAGAGAGGGACTTATATGAACACTGTGCTTATAATCAAATACACAGACTATAGCTGAAAATGCTTATGCTTTTAGTGTAGAATAAAATTTTCACTTGTTTGTATGTGTGGATATGCACAAATATAAGCATAAATATAATAAACATTTTGGATAAGCTACAAATTTTAGTATTCTTAAAGATCAGAAAAAAAACATTAAAATGGGTTAGAGTTTTCCAGAGAGAATTGAAAATGTGTTACCGTTTTAGTTGTGTGTGCTATGAAGAATGAAATGAGAACTTACCACATTAAAATATCTGCAGTAAAGGATAGGAGATAGTGAAAACACTGGTGAGTTTTTACTTATGAATGAGATTATAATCTTGATAGTGTAAAATAAGTGGTGATATGTGTGTCTTGCAATCCTAGCATTGTACAGGTTGAGTTAAGGGTCTCGCACACTTGAGACCAGCTTGGTTTACATAGTGAATTGAGGCACGCATGAACCATGTTGAAATTTTCTATCACAAAAAGAAAGAAAGAATATAATTATAAAATTCATTCTAATTTATTTTCAGATGTGTTTCAGTAAAATGAGTTCTGCAATAATAGTTTACACATAAAATGCATGATAAAATATCAAAGTGATGGAACATGAATGGGGTATCAACTTCTGAAACATTTTAAGTTACAATAATTATAACTTGAAGAAACTTCATCTGGTATAGTTTTTCAAGCATCTATAATTGCTGACAACCAAACAGAAAGAAAATAGTCTTTGAAGTGCAGAAGAACGCAATATAGATTTTCAACTTTGATACAAAATAAGAATTACCAAAATCAGGTAAATTATTAAGTAGCCTCTAATGAATTTGTAGTTCTCAATATTTCAGAGGTTAATCTGGTATAAATAAAGGAATTAAATGAAGTATCACAGTTGCAGATAATACATGAAACATTCATGATATATTATAGGCAAATCAACATACATTTTCACTTGTAGTCTGACAAACATTTCACTTTTGAGAGGGTAGTCTCTATTGCTTATTAAGTAATTTATAGCAAACGTCAGAGAGTTGAGGAGTTGAAGAGATGTCTCAGTGGTTAAAAGCAGTGACTGCTCTTTTTCAGAGGAACTGAGTTTGATTCCTAGCACACTCATTGTGACTAACATCCAAATAAAACTCTAGTTCCAGGGCATATGACACCATCATCTGCTCTCCATAGGCACTTCCAACAAGGCACACAGACATGCAAAACATACACTTAAAATGTAAGTAAATAAATATAAAGATTAAATTTTAAAAGTCCCTTAGCAGAGCCTTAAATGTGTACAATGTGTTGTGTTCTCACATGGGCATGGTGTTTTCTTTGAGTGTTTATGGAGAAAATGTTCCTATACTGCCAGGGGCCAGCCTCAGTGGTTGACAGGTCCCAGAGAGGAGGTAGGAAGTTGGTGAGAGAAGGAATGAGCCAGGCATGATGGTTGGGAGAATCTTATTGCCTGACTGACTAGCAGTCAGAATGTTTCTTTATTTATACAGAATTCATGAAGCAGGGATAGATATCCAAAATCTCCAAGCCAGCCCAGGCAGATTGCCATGTCCCAAGCAGTGTATTATTAACTCTTAATGGTCAGAATGGCCAAGAAATATCCTCAGGCCAAAGCTGCTGCAATTCATACTCAGATTCTGGCATAATACAGAAATTTTTTGTGTTTGAAATTTTGTATATTTATAAATCATGTATATGGCTAATCCTGGCCTTTCGTTCTTTTGTCTTGTGACACCACAGTGACTCTGCATGTGCTGGCTTTTCTAAGAAAGGAGGTTCTGACATCTCAATCTTTCATCATCTTCCTCCAGCATTTTTTTTTTTGTTTATCAATATAAGTTTCAGCTAATCTAGCTTTTTTGCTGTATATGCTACATAATTGCCTGAGTGTACAGTGGGAAGAGGCTTCTGATCTATGGCCAACTCCTCTAGCCCACTGAATTTTGTTGACATTTTAAAGTTTACTTTGGTTTGAATATCTGATTCCTGGTTAAGTACAGGGACAGATGTTTCAATAATGTCTCATAGACTCGTGAAGAGACCTCTGGATTATTTATGTGTGTCACACCCTCCAAGGCATAAGGAAGACCTTCAAGTAGATAAGGTTATTTCCCTAAAAGTAGGATGGGTAGTATGTTCAGGACTTCTCTGGGGAAACTTATAAGCAGTATTCTGGGGAGAAGGCATAAATGATTCATAAGAAAATTTCCATCAATTCAATATCCCCAAATTGTACAAATATTAAAAATCTCCGAAATATGCAATGAGTAGATTCAAAACCAAAGGTAGCACAGGATCATCATGTGGTTCAGCTTTGCTGCATCTTTGTCAAACAGCTGTGCTGGCTTTATGACTCTTGCTGTTTCCATCAGATAGGGCTGTGCCACTACCCCTTTCAGTTAATATCTCTTCTCCCTTTCAAAAACTCATTAATACTTTGGGCATTGGATCTTATGATGTTGATTCTTTGCATAATGTTTTATCTCCAAATGCAGGCAAAATGAAAGACCAACTTAGGGGAAGAAAATTCAACATATAAGAATATGACCTATTAGCATGGTGTGAACATTGTCAGTTTCTTTAAAAATCCATACCTTTTCTAACTTCAGTTACTCAATGTTCAGGAGACAGTAACAGAAAAGTTGATCACTTTCAAAGAACATTCACTTTGGTTCCTGATTTTGGAAAGATAGATTTTGAACATATTTCCCTTTTGTATAAGGATGAAAGTTTATTGCTTAGAATTGGAAATATTTATATGCCGTGAAATTCTAGACAAGAGTCAAACCTAACAGCCACATAGGAAGGATTCAGGTGTAGGTTAGCAGTTTAAAGGTTAGCTCATACAGTCAAAAAAGGCTGAAAATATGAAATAAAAGAGGTACAGACAGAAAAACCTATAAACAGGTTACAGTGTGCTTAACAACGCGCATAGGCTTAAGAAAAGAAAAAGGACTTTCTATGACTTTCAAATCATACAAAGAAATGAATAGTTCAAAAAACAGTCTTTAAAGAGAGAGTAGAAGTAATATAAAGGAAAAAAATCCACTTGAGATGGGAAATACACAGGGAGTCTGGATCCTGTGTGTTATTTTGTTGGGTTTGAATTTTTTAATTGTTGAAAAGGAAAGAACAGCTTCAAAGAAACCTGGAATTGAAAGAGAGACTGTGGAAATAAATCAGCCTATATACTTTAGGAATGCCTTACCTTTTAAAAAGTCAAAAAAAATATATTTGTCAATGGAAATCAAAAATGCTTTAGAGATTTGTTCCCATTGGAGATGAGAGTCTATGATTTCCTTCAGGGTTAATGTGGATCAGGTTTTATCAGGCAAGACCTCCTGAAACTTGACGAGTGATATCTATCAGCAAAGGTTACTGCTGCTCTTCCCAGGACTTGATCATTATCTCAAAATTTTCTCTGGGATGCTAAAGATACTTCGTCCACAGACAGTGGGAAGCAGTTTGGAGAATATGATGTTCACATTCCAAAGAGGGATGTGAGAAACTTTTGCTTATTTGGTGGGTTATGGATGTTTTGTTACCATTTAAGGGAATACAGTATATTGACAGAAATTTAAGGTTATTTTTGTTGTTCTGTATATACTTTTCTATATTTGTTTAAAGAATTTTTGTATATTGATAAACATTTAAGGTTATTTTTGTTACCATATATTGAATATGTTTCTATTCTTGTTTAAGGTATTGTACCTATGGAGTTTATTTAAAAATGTAAGGTAAAATTATAGTTTTTGAAAGCTGTTATTATAAACTAATAAACTATATAGGATAATCAGGAAACAGTTTAGTGGTTAGTTATTTATAGCAATCAAATTTGTAGATATGTTAGGTATGCTTTCCAGATCATATAGAGATATTTTTAGATAGATAGGTGATATTCAAAGTTTTCAAATACCTACAGAATATGACATTTAAAATGTTTTGTTAACATAGGGTTTTTCATGTCAATGAGACACCTCTGCTCCTAACAGTGCCACTTTACTTCAGAGAAGATAATAGGCAGAGAATAAACTCCTTATGGAGTTTGCTTTCATTGTGGCAAGGTTATTTATCCACTGGGCAAAGAAAATGTTCTTGCTTTTGACTTCTGACAATGTGCCATGCAGACTGGCCATGCAGGACACACAGGAAAAAGACTGATGAACTTTGCCAAAACAAGGTAGGACGGTCCCTCAAATTTGCTGCTTCACTGAAAAGTTTCCCAGATATTTTGAGCCTGAAGGCTGAATACAGATGCACCCAAATTGCAGAGGAACTTTGGGTGACAGTACAGGCAGATGTCTCTGTTGTTAGATAATACTACATCCTTCTGTGTCTTTGATGAAATTGAAGGCTACATAGTTACAGTTATGATATAGTTAAGATATAGTTTCTTAGTTATGACAGAAAGTAAGTTAGGTGTAAAAGTATGGACTCATTAAGATATAACAGATAACACATTAATTTCTTTGAATATGCTAACTACAAACAGACAGAATTCTAAATGTAATTCCTATTTGATAGTTGTTTTGTTGTATATAGTTTTACAATGTTAAATTATAAACCTTTATTTTTATTTATAGAAAAAAAGAAATATGGTAGAATATTATTTTAAGATGTGTTACTTTTGTTTATGTTGCATTTGTTTAACTCTGTGAAGCTATGTTACTATGTCTGTCTAAAACACCTCATGATCTAATAAAGAAATGAATGGTCAATAGCAAGTTGCAGAATGGATAGGCAGGGCTGAAATGCAGAGAGAATATATAGAAGGGCAAATCTGGGAAAGGGGAAGAAGTAGCCAGAGAAGGAGAAGGTCTCCAAGGGTCAGCCACCCAGCTACACAGTAAGCCACGAAGTAAGAGTAAGTTTACAGAAGTAAGAGACAGGGAAAAGCCCAGAGGCAAAAGATAAACATGGCTAATTTAAAGTTAAGGAAAGCTGACAAGAGCAAGCCAAGCTAAGGCTGGGCATTTATAATTAAGAATAAGTCTCCATGTGTAATTTATTCTGGATCTGGGTGACTGTCCCCCAAAAGAGCAAAAAACAAACAACAATATACCACCCTACAACAAGAAAAATATCATTTGTATGAAGAAAACATACATTTGTATGCATGGCCAAAGTGATTGGAAGCAATTTAGTTTTATAAGAACATCAAAACTGTGAATTAAACTTAATGGTGATTATATTATAATCTCTTAAAGGTTGAATTATTTATAATCAATACTGGTATTATACTTCTAAATTAGTTCTGACTTTTTCAAAGGGAGAACAAATAGAGTTTGCAAAAAAATACAATTTTGTGATCATGGTATAATGATGACATTTTCACTAATAACACAAAACATGAACTACAGTCTTTTTGTGTGATTCTGATCCTGTTTTCTCAGGAAAACGATGTCAGTGTTAGTGTTCTCTGACTGCCATCTCAGCTTTATTCTGTCAAGTCTTCATTCATTCAACTGTGTTTCAGATAAAAATCCTGCCGGTAGTTTGCTGAGTTATTGTCTCTGGTTTCACCTAAAAGTAAAGTTTCTACTTTCCGCTACCATTTCTACTTCTTTCTACTTGTGCCTTTCACAAGGCTCCCTATGTGTCAGTAACTCATCCTACACAGAAAGCTGGGACTGCGAAGTTGTAGCAGAATAGGGAAATGAATGGAAAAGTGGGAATGAGCTATAGATTTGAACCAAACATTATAGATATGTATGAATTTAATAATAAAAATTAGAAAACAGTGCTTTAGAGATAAAGTGACTAAATGTATAATCTATATTGTTTGGGGATCACTAACATGACCCTAACTGAGCTTTGGCAAGGTGGTTTCTAATGCCTGGTACTGGGGTTTTGTTAGTCTATGGTTATTGTGAGGAACATTGCAAGTCCACGGGCCTTAACTTCCTTTAGGACACCACACACAAAGCAATGAGAGTGGGCTCCTTTTGCTGAAGAAGCCCCGTATTTAGGACTCAGAGCACAGTATTCATATGATTTGAAGTGAATTGGAAATGAAAGTCTCTTTCCTGCTGTCTAGATTTCATGTTCTAGAAGGTGCCATTGAAATTAATCCATTAACTAGTCCTATCCGGGTATAACATTGATAAACAATGTCAATTACCAGCATGGCAAGCATGCATAAAAGTGGAAGAGCTGGTACTTACATTCACTGCCAACAGACAGCTGTCTAATTGAATTTAAGGCCCACTCAACAGGAGAGAAATAAAATAATGCCTGTTACTGGAAACCTACCAGCTTCCTGGGGCTAGTGAGGTCAGGGACCTTAGAAATGAATCTACTATTGTGACTTGGCTAGATCAGCATAATTCCTTAATATACTTAAATCTTAACCTGATATTCACCGATAAGTACAGCTTCATTACCAAAGCATCCTCTATTTACAGCAAATAGAAACAAGCCCAGAAAACTACCACAAAACACAATACAGATATCAGCAGATCATAGGGAGCCTAGCCCTGTCATGTGTGAGTAATAACAGGTACTGTGAATTCATAATAAAATACCAAATATTGCCTCATTAGCTATTTTCTTAGTATCATATTTTTCCAGGGGAATGTTAACAAACATGAGAGGTAATTGACAGAAGCAAATACAATTCAGAAAACACGTAAATTTGGGAGATAAAAGTCCACTATATAAAAAAGGGGAATGAAAAATTCTCCAAAAAATAGCATTCATTTTTAGACTATTTAAAAATTATTATTTTAAATTTAGAATATTTAAAAATCATTAAAAACTCACATATAACTAATTTATACAAAACTTTTATAACAAATAGCTTCATGGAAAGGGTGTCTCTCAATGTTACTAATTTCAAAAATGTTAATTAATGTAACATATCATTTAAAAGCTACTAGATTGTTTAAAATAAAAATTTAAAAACAAGACAATATCCATTGCTTGAGGGAAGGTAGACCAGTCAGACTCGTTATATATTACATGCAAAATGTCACAGTCATGTTGAAAAACAGTTTGACATTTTCTAGCAAAGAGAAACAAATAGTTACCATATGGACTAACTATTCTCCTTCTAGGTATTATATCAAGAGATGTGAATTCATGTTCTCATAAGAACTGGCACGCAAATGTTCATAGCAGCCTTTTTCATAATAGCCAACAATTAGAAAACAACCAAATTTCTCATCAATTGCTGAGCACAAAAATTTTCTCTTGCAAATGGATAATCTCACCATCCAAAACTGTAGAGGAATTTTCTGAAGAATTATTTCTAGTATAGTAAATACATTATATGTACATATATATATATATATATATATATATATAGAGAGAGAGAGAGAGAGAGAGAGAGAGAGAGAGAGAGGGTGAGAGAGAGAGACTGTTTTAGTTTCTATAATATTACAAATATCCATTTCATTAGGGAAGGAAAAACATTTATCTGGGGTAAGCTGTTGAGAGAACAGGACAGCTTGGGCTACAAATACATTGATGATATTGAAATAACTGACATATTCTACTGTTAGTGGTGATTGTACTGCTCCCTTTGTGGGTTTAAACTCATTGGTTTTATAATTTATTAAAGTAAGTTATAATGTGTTAAACAATTCTAGCTTACAGTACAGGAGCAGGCCTATTTTTCAACGTTGATTTCAATCTTATGAGAACACCTAATGTGGGGCCTGTCACAAACAAAGCTTTAAGTGGATAACACATCAATTTAAACTGTGGTTGCAACGTTGTGGCAATCACTACAATACATTAACTTTATTAGCTAAAGATACAGTATTTTATTAATGAATCTCCATTTCCTTCATTTAACATTATTTTCTTTTCGAGTCTTAATTCTTATGAATATTGCTCCAAAATCAAAACATAAAACAAAAGGGAGAAGATTAGTTGATAGGAGGAGGGCAGATAGAGAGAGAAATGTAATGACATGAAAATAGACAAGGAACTGGGATGTACACATGGAGACACAAACCAGTCATTTGTTACTACCAGGCAAGACTTCTGTAGGAGGGATTGGAACCCTAATGCAGCCACATAACATTTGACCTACGATTTGCCCTGTCTACAAGATATGCTGTGATAAAGGTAGTGAGGGATTATGGGAATGGCCAATCAATGACAGATTTATCTTGAGACCCATATCTTGAGAGGGAGCCCATCCCTGACACTGCCTGGAGGGCCAGAACTCAAAGGTTGGACAGCCCAGAGACCTAGGATAGAAACATACATGACTAACCAAAAAGAAAAAAAAAAGAGTCAATGATATGTTTCCTAATAATATTCTACTAGACTCATAGATCATTGCCTAGCCCAATTGCCATCAGAGAGGCCTCATCCAATAACAGATGAAAATAGATGCAGAGACCCACAGTCAAGACTAAGCAGACCTCTGAGGATGCTGGGGAAGAGTGGGAAAAAGGATTGTGAGAGCCAGAGGGTCAAGGGCATCACAAGAAAAGTCACAGAATCAACTAATCTAGGGTCATAGGGCCTCATAGATACTGTGACACCAATCAAGGAGCCTGCATAGGACTGACCTAGGCCCTCTGCACATATCTTATGGTTGTGTAGCTATGTCTACTTGTGTGTCTCCTAATAGTGGGAACTGAGGCTGCCTCTGACTCTGTTGCCTGCTTTGGGGACCCTTTCCTTCTAATGGGTTTCCTTGTCCAGCCTAAATAGGAGAGGAGGTGCCTAGTTTTACTGCAACTTGATATACCACGATTGTCTCATATATATGGGAGCCCTGCCTTTCTCTGAAGAGATATGAGGAATAAAAGTCCATATCTTTTATCAGTTATAAAATTTTGATTATAGCTATTACTTCCACATGCTCTTTCTATACAGAATCTAATAATTATGTTCTCTTTAAGATGCAGGGAAGATAAAAATCAAAGTCACCAATGTCTTATGCTATAGTATACCTTATTGTAGGCCAAATATCAGTATATTATTTTTCTCATAGTCACCATCCCACAAAGAGTTACATTCTGTTTAACCTGTGCATTCATGGGGCAGTTGTCCGCAGGAGTCTTAAATCCTGATTTGCTAATAATCTGTCAGAACTATATGACCCCTTGTATTTCAGTCACCTCCTGTTATTTTCTTAAACAATCAAGGAGCAAAATATGTCACTTCTAATTATAAATAAAAAGGATAAAATTCAAGAGACAAGTAACAAGTAGCAATTTTAGGCAATAGAGACTTTCAAATATTTTTTTCAGAAAAATATGCATCATCGATTGAGCATGCACTGTTTTAAAATTTTTGTCATTATATCATAAGCCATATAGTGTTTACATAACATTTATATTGTATTACATATCACAAGTAATCTATATGTGATCTGAAGTATGGAGAACACACATTATTTATATTCAATAGGTCACTTTATATAAATGTCTTGAATATCTACTAAATGTAAGATATGCATCACCCATATATAATATTATATTATACATATATATTTATTATCTCATATATATTCTACTCTAACATGTAAAGGTAAGTTTTTTGTGTGAGAAATTATTTTCTTAAGAGTCATCATTTTCAATTTCTTAAAATCATGAGTCCCGTTAAATTTGATAAAAGACCCAAGTGTTAACACTGTATTAAGACTCTTTACCTAGAAAACTGCTAGCCATGCCAGCTGTGAAATCAGTCAGGCAATCTTCAGTCTAGTTCTTGTCCTCCTCTTCATATTTTCCAGACTTATTTCAGCTTTATAGCAGACTACCTGCTGGAGCCTCTCCTTCATCTCTGCCCTAGTTCTTAGAAGACTACACAGATACTCATGACACCGCCATTTTCCCTCTTCCCTGTGGAATCTCCCACCATCTAGGGCATTCTCATTCCTTCATGTCTGCTACAAATACCTAAAAATGCAGTCTACCTAGAACCTCCAGTGGCCAGATCTTGAAGTGTCACAGAAGCAACCCTCACCAGGCAAACCACAGCTGTCATACTCTCCTAAGATCCAGAGAGGTCAACACAAAGCAAGACACAGAACACTCACCCAACAAAGATAGGAAAGAAAGAAAAAGATGGGGATCACATGAGAGATATAATAAAGATAAGGGAAAAGTCTGAGAGGTTAGGGAGATAGATTTGTCTGTAAATGACTTGCTTGTAAAGTGCATGCTCTATAAGCATGAGAAACAAAGTTCTATTCACAAATCCCCATATACAGTGGTACTTAGTGCTAGAATGTGCTTCCATGTTCACTATGGTGAAGGTACTGACAAATGAATCCCTGGAGCTCTTTGGCCCACCCAGACTAGCCAAACTGGCAAGCTAAAGGCCAGGGAACAACCCTGCCCCATAAAACAAGGTAGGTATCACCTGCAGATGAACAATAGCCAAAGATACCTTCTGACCTACTCTTGTCTATTCAGACACATGACCCCCTCACATACATACACATAAACATATATACAAATACATACAGAAGAACACACACACACACACACACACACACACACACACACACACACACACAGAGGGAAAAAAATGTTAGAGCAGACTTTTCTAAATCTTTGTAACACAGGAACATAAGGAATGAGAGCCGAATTTTAGACTTATTTTTATTCTCTGGTTTATGCTGGTGAATGAGTCTACACTGGATAGATATTAGGTATCTTCCAGACCTGAGTTCACTTCAGAAGCTTCTCATCTTTGCATATCAAGAGCCTCCACAGATCACACTGAGGTTTGGAGTCTGTGGACTGAACAGGTCCATAGTCGGAAGTTTCTCCTGTGTCCCGCCCGGTCCACAGATGCTCAGACCCAAGTAAACACACAGAGGCTTATATTACTTATAAAATGTATGGCCTAATGGCTCAGGCTTCTCACTAGCTAGCCCCTATAACTTAACCATTTCTCTTAATCTATAAGTTGCCATGTGGCCGTGGCTTGCTGGTACTTTCACATCTTGCTTCTCCTGGCTGCAGCTGGCATCTCCTTTCTGCTTCTCCTTTCTTCTTCCTGTTTATCTTCTTGAATTTCCTGCCTGCCTTGAAGCTGCCTTGCATTAGGCCAATCCAACTTTATTTATCAACCAATAAGAGCAACAGATATTCACAGAAAGACATACCACAGCACTTCCCCTTTTTGTCTAATAAAAAAGGAAGGTTTTAACTTTAACATAGTAAAATTACATATAATAGAACAGTTATCAAGCAAGAATTACAGTCACAATATCTGATCTTTTTGTATTTGGCAAAATTAAAGAAAATATTCTGTCATCTATCTTATATTTGTGAGTCTAAAGTTTCATATCTAATTAATCATTTATCATAACCAAGGAAAATTATAATAACTATTTTGTCTTCAACTACATCAAAGACCCCAGAAGGATATAATATTACCTAAGTAAACAGGAAATGCATTGTAAGCAATTTCCAAAATTCTGGAAATGACAGAGACAGCTGGTTGCCTGGACAGTAATCCAAAGTTCCTCTGCAATGTTAGAGCATTCATCTTCAGCCTATAGATCTAGAATTTTTTCAGTCACTTCTCCCCATGTCCTGTAGTCTCCTCTGTGAAGCAGGAACCTGAAGGACCATCTCTGGTGACAAGGATGCTCTGAAGACTCTTCAAATCACACTCCTGAATGTGATTCATGTTTTAGAAAGAATGTGTTGATGAAGCACAATGGGAGTATAGGAGTCTACCACATTAACAAATGGACATCAAAGTCTTCTGCATATTAACTTCCAGGTTGTGGGGATGTCGCTGGTGTGAAGGGTTCTATAACAGTTATTGTTGGACAGATGACATCCATGGCTGATGGACTCTTTAACTTTGGGCTCAATGCTATCAAAATTCAGTATTATTGTCAGTTGGGGTATACTCCTGGCCACTGAATACAAGTGTTACCTGCTTCACTGCTGGAGCTGACTCTTCTGAGCATACACTCTATGACTTGGCAGCATCTGGCTCTCCCACTCTCTCGCACTGTCTCTTACTCCTGTCTCTCACCATTGAGTTGTGGCTGATTAAATTTATGATCACTGTCTTCTTGTTTTCTGTTCTCAATCTACCACAATGGCTCAGGTTTAAATTATATGCTTTGCTTCTCAAGATGGCATCTAACCATTGCTCAGTTTGTAGTATACTGTGATATAATAGGATTTCTAATCATTTCTGACCCATGTAGGAAAGGGATTGCTGTCTCATCATAACCTGTAAATCTACCTGCTGTAGCGAGCATGGTAGGCTTTGTCCTGAAGACATGGTGTGCAGTGGCATCTCTGCAAACCTGCCTTAAGTTACCTTTCAGATGATAGTTGGTTCTTTCCATCTCCTGCAAGGACCCACCTCCTCAGAGCTTAGGTCAGTTTAATTGTCTTCTTTTTGGTGTTTTGCCCAACAGTCTCTGTAAGTTTCAGTAGTTCTATCACTGACCTTATAAATTCTCAAATCTCTTCCCTTTTGTCTTTTCAGAATTGTTTCTAATCTTTTCCATTCTGTTTTCTAAAACAGCCAAGATATCTACTTAACATTGTACTAAGCAAATTTAACATAGGTGCCAAATCACAGTTATGTTTTATGTTTTTATCATAAAAGAAAGAAAAAAATCAAATGATCTTCACACTCAGCTTTTTTTTTTGCCCATAAAATATTCTTCTTAGTAATTTGAAACACCAAAGAAAGAGTAAGGAATAAATATGTGGCTATATAAATTTGTGTAAGGAAGGACTGAATATCAAATTTATGAAGAGCTACAAAAATCATTAAAAATATATGATGATTTAAACCTGCCATATAAAATTGTAATGATATTAATTGAAGTTAATATAATTGATATACTATTAATTAATAGTCATTAATACCATACACTGAAGTTCATTTTAAAAAAGTAACACTTATTTTAAACATACTATAAGGCTGATTGCCTGGTTAAAAGTTTGATGCTTGTAAGTAGCAGGAATGTTGCAGGACTTGAGCTACTTTACCTTGGGGTATATCTAACCTTTGACCACTTGTGTGTCTAAGATAACATCCTTATGAGTATAAAAACCACAAGCCTCCACCAGACCCTAAACTAATAATATGATTAGATAGTATCTGAAGTTAATAAAAGGGGTTACACATTCGTGTTAACCAGTTCCCTTTTTTGCACTCATATGTTTGAATGGTATTTTGATTTGAGATTTTTCTTGCCTCTTTAGTATAAACCTTTCATAAAACCAATACTATCTTAAAATATTTTGGTGTATACTTTATACGTGTTCCTAAGCCATAGCCACTGATATATGGCATGCCAATATACATATCTTTTTCCCTTCAAGAAAAAAAGTGTCTTTTTTTATCTTAACATTATCAAAAGTAGTCAACTTCACTTTTTCTTCAGGAAAATATAAAATAAATAAACTAAATTAATGAAAACTTCAGCTACTCTTATATACAGTCAACTAAGACTGAAAATACAAAAGTGGAAAATATAAGGACAATATGCTATTTTTCTTCTACTAAACGTCTAAGGGTGGGAAATCACAGAAGGCTATTGATACACATTAGTTTTTTTGTTTTTTTTTTGTTTTTTTTTTGTTGTTTTTTTTTTTTTTTGCAATCTTGAATATCTAGAACAACCTCCAATCACAACAAATGCAATTGTAAGTTACTGGTATGCATAGTACAGAGGAAGCTCAAAAACAGAATGTTGACTTAAATGCGAGGGAAGACATATTTTCCTTGACTATAGAAATCTGTAAGCAGTTACAAACTAATGGATGATGATAAAATACAGGATGGCAGTCAATCCATATGTTAGTTTGAGGAAAGTCAAACAAGTTCTTTCTTGATGTCCAAAATACTTACTTGCTACCTTGTTGTGGGTGCTGAATACTTGATTGCATCTTGTACAAAGATCAGCATGCTGCATGCTTATTAATTCACTATAATCACCTTTTATCCCAGCACTGGAAGGCAGAGGCAGGCGGATCTCTGTGAGTTCAAGGCCAGCCTGGGCTACAGAGTGAGTTCCAGGAAAATCACAAAACTACACAGAGAAACCCTGTCTCGAAAAAACAAAACAAAACAAACAAACAAAGAGAATGATAACTACAAAAATGAATAAAATATTAAAAAGAATGTTTCTAACAATGGGCTTGTGCAGTAAGGATGCCCAGGTGATGCAGAACTGTTCAAAGTCTTGTTGAAAGTTTTCCTTGGTTGGAGATCATCTGTTAATAATAAGGTCTTCTCAAATGAAGGTTAGTTCACAGTGTCATTACATTTAAAAGGATATGTGGTGATATTTTATTTGTGCGGAAATGTGGTGATATTTTATTTGTGCTTTAATAAATAAAGCTTGCCCGGAGATCAGAGGAAAAAGTCAGCCATTATAAGTAAACACAAAAGTCATGCTATGTTAGCACATGCCTTTAATCCTATCACTTGGCAGGCATGGATCTGTCTGAATCTCTGTGAGTTCAAGGCCACATGGGAAACAGAGCCAGGTGTGGTGATGCATGCCTTAAATTCCAACACTAGTTAACCATGGAGGTCTGAAGGGCTGTACAGACAGACAGGAAGTGACAAAGCTGAGCAGGAAGAGGAAGTGATGTAGCTGGACAGAGAGAGAAAATCAGATGGCAGAACAGCAAGGCATATAGACGTAGATAGACAGTAAGTATCTCACATTTGGAAGCTGTGGAGTTGGTGAGGTAAGGTTAGCTGTGGCATTCCTTATTTCCCTGATCTCTCAAACTTTCACTCTTATATCTGACTCCATGTTTTTTTTTTTTATTTAATAAGGTTTAGAAATTTGTCCACAAGGATATTACTGTAAAAAATCTAAATAAATGAACAACTTTGAAGTGGAATTTCAAAGATTATGTAGTGGACATGTTTGAAAAAATGTATCTTCTGAGTTGCCAATGGATGCTCTCTTTCTTACTTCTTCCCTTAAGGCTTCTGTATTTCTCTTCATCAAAGAAACACTTTCTCACAGTGAAAACCTTCCTAGAATTCATGGGCATGCATTCAGTATTTTCAGGGTCTATTATTAACACAGCATTGTTCTGTATTTCATCCATTATCATTCTCGTATCCAATCTCAAAGAAGTCTAAAAGAAATATTGTCATGTATGAAATCTCTATACAAGGCAGATGGGGCTTTTGTGTATATGCTATGTTCAGGGTTCTTCAGTAACTAGGCACTACATTTTATAGAAGAGAACAATGTTGTTAATTCCTCTACAAGAAAATTGATTCAGGTGGGTGGTGGTGGCGCACGCCTTTAATCCCAGCACTAGGGAGGCAGAGCCAGGCAGATCTCTGTGAGTTCGAGCCTGGTCTACAAAGCAAGTTCCAGGAAAGGCACAAAGCTACACAGAGAAACCCTATCTTGAAAAAAAAGAAAGAAAGAAAGAAAGAAAGAAAGAAAGAAAGAAAGAAAGAAAGAAAGAAAGAAAGAAAGAAGAAACTTGATTCTACAATACAGTTCTAAATATAAATTTTTAAAATGAATCTCTGATTGTGAGTTTGAGACTGTTGAACAAAATTATTTTAGTTCAAAAGTCACAGAGCAGCTAGGAAATATTTTTTTTTTTGAGTTCTTACTCTCATGTGATGTGATCAACTACCATGGAATATTTGAAATTTGCTCTTGAAGTACTAACCAAAACCTCTGAGACATTCTATTATTTTTAGGTCAATGTTTTAGTATTCATTGATGGAATAAGTGCTGCTCCATATAAAACACGAGAAAGGCACCTTCAGCATAAAGATCTTAAATACTGTTTTAAATTATATTATTCAAAGAATATAAATCATATTATGATATGGACATGAAACTACTCAACCCATATTTTTTGGATCACTTGAACACTTAACCACATTAAGAGTGATTCTCAGTTTCAGAGAATGTCTTAGGTACCACATATGATAATGGAAACGGTTGTCTAATGAGAAAAATAAGTTGTAAGAAAAGGAGAGAAATGTAGTAGTATTTTTAATATGATAGAAATAATTGTGGATTGTATATTTTAATAGATGTATTGTATCAAGAACCTATGTACAGGTTGAACACAAAAAATGATACCATTAAAATCAAAACAAAATTTATTCTAACATTTAAAATCATTTCAGTATTAAATAAAGATGATATTTACTATTGAAAATTATGATTGATTATCAGGATATAGCCAGACATGGAGGCTCATATATATACCCCAAGCATTTGGGACACATCAGCAACAGGATTAGTATAAGTTCTTATCAGCACAGCTTAAATATTTAGGCCCAGGCCATCCTTGGCTACAGAATGAAATTCTGCTCCACACAACAATAACCAAACCAAACAAAACAAAAATGTAGTGTATGTCAAATTTTCCAAATTTGTAAGTTCTATTTCCTGAGGATAGAATCGTCTTTTCATATCTAATGTGATTCCCAATAGATTTTGAGGAGACAAGGATTCTAAAAAAAAGCAATGAAAAGCAGTTCTCTGTTATATTCCATTTCTTGCACCTTATCTATATGATTTTTCCTGAACACAAAATCAATAGAGAAACATCTTCTTCAAAATTTCTTTCAGTCATAAACATTAACTACATAGCAAGTAAACAAATCAGCTACAGACTGTATCCAAGAAGCTGCTCCCAAACAATACACTCAAACTGAAGACCTCTGTTTCCCAGTGACACAGTGTTGCAGAACGGCACAATGGGCAGCTCTTGCATAAACCTATGTGTATTGATGCTGGGTGAGACACATCCCACACATCTGGGGAGACTTACATGTAAGTCATGGGAAGGGATACTTTTACACAATTATGTGTACTACATAACATTTATTTAGTTTATAAGGGACTTCAGGTTGTAAATGCACTAACTAGTGTATGCTACTTCTACTCATAAAGAAATGTACTGTAAATATAAAATAATTTGCCACGATTCTACTATCATATGTCTCATGTTTACTCTTGGTGTTTCATTTTCTCCTATACTTCATATAATCTCCAGGTGTCTTGTTCATCTTGATTCTAGTAGTGAAAGTTTGTGTGTGTGTGTGTGTGTGTGTGTGTGTGTGTGTGTGTGTGTGTAAGAGAAGAGGGGAGAGACACAATGTCATATAGCATAGGACTGTAATAAATTTTACAACATAGATTGAGATATATCTATGTTGTATATCTAATAGTTCATTTCATATATTTCTAAGAACATGTCATGATTGCTAAACAATGCCTTACTGTAAATATACTCCTTACATTTATAGAATTCATAAATATATTGTATCATTAATTTGTATTATAATTCTAAAACATGATTAATCACTTAAATGTGTTTTCTTGAAATTTCTTTGAATTAGCTTTCAGAAAAGCTATTTCGTTGATCTAGGAAAATTCAGTTATTCAAAATCACAAGAATTAACTGAGTTAGTCATTTTCCAGGCATGACGATATTGGAGTATCTGGAAGTAAAAATAAAATTACTAAAAACATTTTCTACTAGGAAATTGTACTTCTGTGTGAAATAGTGCAGTGAAGATTATTGATTTCATTGTAGATTGATTACTAATAAAATACTTGAGAGGTGGGAATGATATTTTGATTAAATTTTATAAAGCATATCAATTTCTAGAAGATATGAAATTCAAATGAATTGAAGAACAGAATTCAAATATCTGTAAGAATAAAAGCAATAGTATTTTTTAGAATGGCATGAATTTCAGGCAAGAAATAAAACAGAAATTTCAAATACTTTAGCATTAAAATCTGGAAAGGTGAAAACTAAAAGATGAAGGTACAAGAAGAGCTTAGGAAGGCCTGGTGGAAGAACAGCCCTTGAGAAGAAAGGAAAGGCAATACAATAAAATTAGATGGTCATGATTATGTACTTAAACAAAGTGATATACCCTAGTAGCTATATTTAAACAAAAATATCAATTTCTTTGTAGAACTCAGTCCTAAACAGGATGTGTTCATCAAACTCCTCACTTCAGGTGTCAGGGATCTTTGCAGAAGAAGAGGGGATAGATTATTCCAAGGAAACAGTCTTCCAGGAAAAATAAAATTGATGTAAATATGTCCTTACAGAGTCTGTGGCATCATGCACAAGGTATGCACAAGTTCAAGGCAATTGGGGTCCCAACACTGAGAGCAAATTGTGAATACTAGCTCCCATTATTAAGCAAGAAAGTATCTACAATTAGTACCAATTTGCAAAGGAAAAATACAGTTTCTCTAATGAAGTCCCACTGGGTGTAATGGATGGAATAAGAATGGCCTCTGTTGGCTCAGATGTTTGAATCCTTAGTTGCCAAGGAGTGACACTGCATAAAAAGATTAGAAGGATAAGGAAGTTTACAGTTATTGCAGAAAATGTCACTGGGGGTGGACTTTGAGGTTTCAGAAGCCTATGACAAGTCCAGAGCTCATCCATTCCCCCCTGTCTCTCTCCCTCTCTGTCTGTCTCTGTCTCTGTCTCGATCTCCCTGCCTAGCGATCAAGATGAAGCTTTCAGGTAGTGCTCCTGTACCTTCTTGCATGCTCCCTGACATGATGACAATGGAATAAACCTCTGAAAATATAAGCAAGCCCCAATCAAACACTTGCTTTTATAACACTGGTCTTGGTCCTGGTTTCTCCTTACTGCAGTAGTGAATAAGACACAGGTATATTAACCACAGTTCAGGGCATTTAGTTAATAACAAAACAAACAAACAAACAAACAGAAAACAAAAACAACAAACAAATAGGCAGCAACAATAGCAACAAAACAAATTAAATGGACCTGTGCTTATATATTTTTGTTTCCAATTTTATGTTCTCTCCAAAAACCAATCAACCAAACAAACTAACATACAAAAGAACCCAAAGACTTGGAATTGGATGAGTAGAGATGTGAAGAAAATCTAGAATGGATATTGGGAAAGGAAAGGAATAATAACAATATATCTCATTAAAAAAGTTTTCAATTAAAAAATAGAAACTTAAAATTATTTTTTTCTGAAAGAATGAAAGTCACACATGAACATATGAATGCCTAATGAATCATGATTTCTGGTGGCCTGATAAATGTTGAGACTCTGGTGTTCTTTTCAAATGCTTTCCAAGTGATAATGAATTACATTAGTCACCTCTGCAATGATACTCTTGAATAATCATCATATAGTTAGATGCTAACATAAACTTATTTATCCTTGTAAATAAACTTAATCTTTCAGCTATTTTATTCTAAAAGTTCTGCATGTCCAGGTTCATGCTCTAACACATTCTCTTGATAAAAGTGCAGAGCGGATGTACAAAAAATTCAAAACCCACAGTGGAAGACACAGTTCCTTTTTTCTTTTGAGGATTGTCTGGGGAAAATATGTGCTTTCAAAGTGATGCCACATTGCAAGAATGTAACAAAAAAATAGAGGGAAGAATTGAGGAACGATTTCATATGAAAGTCAAGAAGTAAACTGTGGGATGGCTTCATATAAACCTTTTCTGAGGTTGGATTTTAGCAATGGTGGAATATAACAAAAATTTCAAAACTACATAGGCTAATATGATGGGGGGGAGGAAGAAAAGGAGATGTGGATGAACATGAAAATAATGTTTTTCAGAAATTAATTTTGATTGATAAACAAACTGATTAAGCCAATATTCATTAATGATGCATCGCCAAAAACAGAAAATTTATTTGAACTGATACAGTTTCAAAAATTTGAAACTCTTATTTTTCCATAAGCACTTCAAAAATATTTACTGTAATAGTTATTTTTGTCTATGTTATTGATCAATAATTTATGCTATTTAAAAAGTAATAATGAATATAATACACACATTATGTGTTCTCTGGACATTAATTTAGTTTCTTATTTAATTTCATAAGGAAAACATATTTGTGTATCTTGTTACCACACAAATAATTTTAGTTTTGCTTGTGTATACTCTGAGCTATCTTTAAGGTTTACCAAAACATAGTTAGAAGCATCTCTCTGGCTCTGTGAAATCAACAAACACAGTATATTTGGATGCTTCAATCACTTTTCTTTCCTCTCTCATTGACCAAGTCTGTCCGTGTTGACTGCCACACACTGTGAATCAGATATTCTTAAGGTCTCATATAACTTCCACTGAACTATTTTAAAATTAACCTTTCTAGAATACACACACACAAACACACACATACACACACACACACACACACACACACATGTCATATCATATTAACTTAAGCTAATATATAATAATATAAAAGCATATGCAAGTTGTTTTATATTATCATCATTTTTCAGTATATTTCTAGGTACCATGCTCCTTTCTACCACACACTGACATGAATAAGTGCTTATAATAATATATTTTCTGTAAGATTATAATACCCCTTGGAAGTAAATATAAATTTGTTCTCTTATTACTTGAACTGGTTTCTAGAGCTTTTGAATTAAAGCAAGTCAGAAAAATAAAACGCAGTCACAAAGATACACACACACAAAGACACACACACATACACACACACACACACCATTAAAAATACATTTAAAACAATCTATTTCTGAGACATAAAAAGAACACTCAAGCTTTCTACCATTTAACTGTTATGGCATTATCATATAGAATTTAGTTTTGGATATAAAACTCTTTAAAGGCAAAATTCAGTTATGATGCATGTGTCAAAAATTTTTCAGATCATAATTTGGGCCAGTAACAAGACTTAGAAGTTTTACAGAATTATTACATTTTCTCAAAGACAAATAAGTTGGTATTTTTTTATCAGCATTAAACAAATGTTTGTCAACACTTAGTAAAAGAAAATAGAATTTTATTTGTTTAAAAATATTAAAATTATGTATTATGATTTACATAACTATATTAATGTGTTTGTGTATTATGTGTGTGAGCTTTTGTTTATGTGTGTTTATGTCTGCATATATGTCTGTGTTTATGTATTATGCATGTATATGTGTGTTTATGTATTATGTGTGTGTGTGAATATGTGTGGTTTGTGTGTGTGTGTGTGTGTGTGTCCGTATCTGTGTAAAGCATGCTTATGAAAGTTCGAAAACTACTAGAGATTTGGGTCTCTCCCTCCACCATCAGTTCCAGGGATGAAACACAGATTTTCAGGCTTGCACAGGAACTGATTTTTACACTGAATAATTTTTCTAGTCCGTAATTTTATTCTTACAAGTAAAGCTTCAATGTTGATTAAAAAAAAATCACAGCTGTTCTAGAATACAAAGCTCACATGTAGAGGCTGTATCATACACATATTTAGAGCTATTCATTAATTTAGAATAGGATATTGAAAATACACATATTTCATTATGTTGTTAAAGACAATTAGCATGTCCATCTAGAAACTTAGTTATGCCTATTGAGATTTTTAAAGTGGTCTTTAGTGAAGCTTCAGAACTTAAAAGCACTTGCTGCTCTTGCAGAGGACCCAGGTTAGACTCCAAGCAACCACATGATTACTGCCAACTGATTATAACTCTGATGCCAGGGAATCTAATCTCTCTGAAAGCCTTTGTGGGCACCCTACACACTAACAGTGTACAGACACAAATGTAGTCAAAACATCCTCAAACACAAAATAAACATTTTGAGGAAAAAAGACCCAAAACAACCAACAACAAATTGGCACCCAACAACAGTTTGGTGCCCCATGTTGGGTGCCAATTAATTGTTGTTGGTTGGTCTTTGTTTTTTGGGAGGGCCCTCCACCCAACTCCCAAATAACGGCTTATTCTTACTTATGAATGCCCAGCCTTAGCATGTCTTAGTTTCTTGCCAGCTTTCCTTAACTTATTCTGACTACCTTTTGTTTCTGTGCTTTTCCCATTCTCTAACTTCTATAAGTTTTACTCCCACTCCGTGGCTCACTGTGTAGCTGGGTGGATGGCCCCTGGAGTCCTCTTCTTTCTCTGGCTCCTCACTCTCCCCCCAGTTTTCTCCTTCTATATATACTCTCTGCTTGCCAGTTCTTTATTAAACCATCAGGTGTTTTACATAGGCACAGTAACACAGCTATACAGAGTTAAACAAATGCAATATAAACAAAAGTAACACACCTTAAAATATTCTACTACATAACTCTGCTTAAAGGTACTAATCTCACAGTTTCTTTTGTGACTCATGCAATCTCTCCAACCCCCTGTAAACTCAAAATGAAAAAGCAGATCACATGCTTCCAACATACAGTGGAACATTCTAAAAGGAAGGAAAAGAAGCATCATGAAGAAATACTGGACCAAGGCAAGACATAAAAACAGCTTGACAAACTCCAAACTCTTCATCTTCATGTCTGATATCAAAGCAATCTTCAGGTTCCCACCTTCTTTCAGTTTTGTTAACAGTAATACACTCCTTTCTCTTGAGATAGTTACACTCCCTGTTATCAGATTTTCTTAACAGGTACATCATGGCCCTTGCCTACAATATTTTGGGATCTCCAAGGTAATTCATGCTTCACCTTTACAGCTTCATATTATGGCCTCTCTGGGTATCCATGAGGCAAAAATGCTGTCATACTTGGCCTCAGTGGCTTACTTTTCTTAGTCAGGGAGGGAGATTATAGATCTGCATAAATGTGGTACTAATAACGTAGCAACACAATCAATACTAGGCTGTCTGAAAATACCCTCTGTAAAGCTGCTAATCCATAACTCTTCAATTTAGCCTCAGTAGACTCAGGTAGATTTTTTTGGACTAGGTCAGAGAGCAGCCACATCCTTCACCAAATATCACAAGAATGGCCACTAGGAGACATACTAATCATACTAATATTCTTCTCCTCTGTAAGGAGCCAGATCCCCACAATTCAAGTCACCCTTAGTACAAATGTCTTCTATTCTTCTACTAGTGTGGCTTATTAAGCCCTGCTGAAATCATTCAACTGTTTTCCTAATCAAAATTTCCAAAGACCACATTCCTCCAAACAAAAGCACAGTCAGGCCTATCACAGCAAAACCCCAGTCCTTGGTACAAATTTCTTTCTGAGTTAATGTCTTATTGCTGTGAAGAGACAACATGAGCGCAGCCATTCTTATAAAGGAAAACATTTAATTGGGGTTGGATTACACATTTTAAAGGTTTAGTCCATTATCAGCATGGTGGGAAACATGTCAGCACACAGGCAGAAATGGAGCTGGGGAGGTAGCTGAGGGTTCTACCTCTAGATCAGCAGGCAACAAGAAGTGAGGGAAAGAGCCACTGAGCCTGACTGAAGCTTCTGAAACCTCATAACTTACAGTGACATACTTCTTCCAACAATGCCACAACTATTTCAAAAAGGCCACACCTCGAAATAATGCCACTCTCTATGAGCCTGGGGTGGTATTTTCATTTATACCACCACAGATGGGTATTTAATGTGAATTTTATGACTAGACAGTACTGTGTAATGTTCTGTATGGCAAATGTGTTGCTCTGATTGGTCAATAAATAAAACACTGATTGGCCAGTGGCTAGGCAGGAAGTATAGGCGGGACTAACAGAGAGGAGAAAAGAACAGGAAGGTGGAAGGAGACACTGCCAGCCACCGCCAGGACAAGCAGCATGTAAAGATGCCGGTAAGCCACGAGCCACGTGGCAAGGTATAGATTTATAGAAATGGATTAATTTAAGATATAAGGACAGTTAGCAAGAAGCCTGCCACGGCCATACAGTTTGTAAGCAATATAAGTCTTTGTGTTTACTTGGTTGGGTCTGAGCGGCTGTGGGACTGGCGGGTGACAAAGATTTGTCCTGAGTCTGGGCCAGGCAGAAAAACTCTAGCAACGAAAGACAGAATGATACTCATAGCATGTTTAAGAAGATGATCCAACTGATGCACTGGGGCTACTATGGGACCTCCATGGGTTTTTTTTTTAGCCCAATGGCAGGCCATGATTTCTTTGAGACAAGAAAGTATTGTTGATCAAGATTATTTAGACAAGTGTTTGAATCAGGTTATTAATGTGCTAACACATTCCTGGGGAGTGATAGAAGTACAAAAGACCAAACAGATAATGAGTATACCCAGTTCACTTGATAGCAAATGTGCCACCATTTGCGCCAAGCCACAGTTCCTAAGGACAAAATAAATAAGAAACCACATCAATGCCTATGAACAACTGAAAGAGTTAAAAGACTGAACAAATGTTGGGCGGTGGTGGCTCATGCCTTTAATCCCAGCACTTGGGAGGCAGAGGCAGGTGGATCTCTGTGAGTTCGAGGCCAGCCTGGTCTACAGAATGAGTTCCAGGAAAGGCGCAAAGCTACACAGAGACACCCTGTCTCGAAAAACCAAAAAAAAAAAAAAAAAAAAACAAAAGACTGAACAAAAATTTATTGAAAGTATATTTGACAGAAAAATGCAAGTGGACATGATGAGGCTTAGTATCAGGTGGGTATTTTCCATCTCAATGAACTCCTTGGATTATGGAGATGGTCATGAGAAATGGTTTCTCATTATTTCCTTGCTCCCTTATTCAGGGTCAGAAGATGTTGGTGTATATAACCCCAGGAAAAGGCATGCAATGAATCTAAATGTAAATTACTCAAAACTAATCAATTAAAATATGAAGTATATTTTCGCTAATTTAGCTACAAAAATAGTAATATACTTTCCAAAAAGCAAATGTCTAATCTATATGTATTCCATACAACTAAATTATAACAATCAAAATATATGTCCATTATCTTTTATAGTTCTCTTTTTTATATTAAATAAAGTTCAGAATTTATTTTTTATTCATTTCATGTAAGAATTACATAGCAATGTGTTTGTATATATTTACATCATTTTTCTTTATCACAAGGCAGAGAAAACTGATTGTTATCATCTCAGAAAATCTATAGGGAACATTGCACTTTAAATGGAGAAAATCGCATTTCTCCTTATTTTCAAGTTTTCAGTGTTTATGTTCACATTAAAATAGCATTATCATTATTCCTAACATAGATTTCATCTAAAAAAATCATATTTTCATGAATCCATAGGCTTTTATTTGTGTACCCTTTTAGTTTTCAATAAATATTTTTTTCATAAAATTATTGAGATAACATTTATTTAAATTACAATGAAATACTACTCATTAGTGTTTCGAGTAATAGAATTTTTATACACTTCATTGTGAACTCTGTTTCTAAGATCAAAAGTACATTAGATATTTTCTAAAATTATCAAAATAGTCAATATTTCATGTCATAAATTTTAGCTGAACTTAAATTACCAATGTAACCTACAAAAAGGGAAAGGAAATATGAAATTAAAAGAGATTTTCTAGTACCACAGAAAAGTAGACTCTTCAAACTACGTTGAAATGTACTATAGCTTCGATCAGATTTTTTCAGCCTTGACATTACCACCATTTAGGGATATGTTAAGTTTTCGTTAGGAAGTTAGGCTGTTGTCTACATTCAGTATTGAACTTCAATACATCCTTCGTTCCTGTCAAATTTTCCAATTTTTAGGAATCTATATCAAACTTTCAAGAAATTGTGAAGTGTTTGCTTGCTAGAAAAATCACCCTTGAAAACCACACTTGTATAAAAATGTAGATTAAAAAAATCTAGAAATATGTAGTATGAAAAAAATGAAGATAAAAATCTGAAAATTGAAATAATTATCATTATTACTCCCCTACACTTTTTCTTACCCAAAATGTACAAGTTCTCTTTAGACTCTGAGTACTGAAATTTTACTGTGCCAAGTCAATGAGGCTGAAGCCATTTTCCTAGAATCTTCTCTATATAATTGCAGGTTAGCAGGGCCAAATGAAACATTTTGCAAGAATGTTGGAAGGCAGAATTATGCAGCCGACACATTAATTTTATACTTGCCAGTCCTTTTTATATTGTTTCTAAAACGAGTTTTAAAAGGAAAAGAGAATTGTGAGGTAATAGAATGAAGATCTCGGGGCACTGATTCTTTTTAGTCCTTTCTATGAAGATTCTACTAGTAGCATAAAAGAAACCCTTTTCTGAAGGAAATACACTTTGTGATATCATACCCACATTTTAAGGTTGGATGTGATGACTGTCCACTAAGACTGAATCCCTAACTTTAATGTTTCTCCTATATTACAAGTAACATTTGTTTTTAAGAACTAAGTTCATAAAATGAGAATGGATACTATAGTGGTTTGAATGAAAATGGTCCCCATGGGCTCATAGGAGGTGGCAATATTAGGAGGTATGAACTTGTTGGGGTAAGTGCGGCCACTTTGGAGGAGTGTGTCTCTGGGGTAGGTGGACTTTGCGGTTTCAGAAGCTCAAGAAAGGCCCAGTGTCACCTTCCCTTTCCATGACCTGTCAATCCAGATGTAGAACTCTCACCTGCTTCCTCAGTTTCAATGTCTGCTTGTTTGCCGCCATGCTTCCCTCCATGAAGATAACGGATTAAACCTCTCAAAGTGTAAGCCAGCCCCAATTACATGTTTTACTTTATAAGAGTCGCTGTTGACATGGTGTCTCTTCACAACAATAGAAACCCCAACCAAGACAGATGCATTCTGAAATTATATAAGGAAAATATTGTATTCCAAAAAGCAGCTAGTTATCCTTATATCCTGGCCCTGATAACTCTCATTGTCTCTATATCTACCTATATTGAAGCTTCAACAAGGCCCAAAGGGTAATACACAGAACATAAGGCATAAAATGCGCTATCTATAAAAATAACATGTAATTTGATAGCTTAACATGATAAAAACAAGGCTGACATTATTTTACCTATTCCAGCTCAAGGTTGAAGAATACAAATCTGGTATGCATTCTCCAAGAAGGACACACTCAGCAACCATTCTGGATTCCTTTTTCTAAACAAAATCATTAAAAGAATTTTGTATTTTGGTTCACCATTAGCTATACCATTGAATGGCCAACATTAAATAAAATCAACACATAACTTTTCATATTTTAAAGAACACAACCTAAATTAAAGAGATTGAAATCATTTATGACAGAATTCATTGCTCACCTGTTAAGATACAAACAGGTTAAGTCTAGAAAAAACTCCACTCACACTAACACACACACACACACACACACACACACACACACACACACACACACACACTGCCAGGCACTGGTGGTTCATGCCTTTAATTCCAGCACTTGGGAGGCAGAGGCCAGCCTGTGAGTTCGAGGCCAGCCTGGTCTACAGAGTGAGTTCCAGGACAGGCTCTAAAGCTACACAGAGAAATTCTGTCTTGAAAAACAAAAAACAAAACCAAACAAAAACAAAAAACAAAACCAACAAATAGACAAACAAAAACACTTTCCATGGAGCCTACACTTCTAAGTCCCTTATGAACTCTTGTTAATTTTATCCAATAGGCAATAAATTAAGTATAAACTACTATCCCAGAACTGAGCTAACAGAATTCAATTGTAATAATAAGGTCTCAATATGGAAGACAACAGCTCATATAATTTGATCCCAAGAGTTATAATAATGGTAAGAAGTAGAGAGGGGAACTAAGAAGAATCAGTTTTCAGATTATTCAATGCTGCAAAAAATTTTGCTATTTAAAACTAGATAACCATAGCCTATACTCAGATTTGATGGTCAGTATATGGTCCACTATCAAATTTGTTGAAGTAAAAGCCTTTAAGTCTATTAAATATATTATATCTAAAATGAACATAGCAACATAACCATTATTCTGCCAATTTATTCTGAGTTTCCTTTAATGATGAATCTGGGTCTACCAAGATGACTTCATTGCATAGCATATAATAGCTGTTGCAGTTACTCCTCTCAGTTTTCTTACAATATGGCAATTAGTTTGGCATTTTGAGGACACTGGTCACTGGCTCTGAATCTTTACTTATTTTAGGAGAGTAAAATAATGCTATTATGGACATATCATAGTAGATTGAGTCTTTTACAGCTATTTTCTGAGTTTCATAATACATCATCAAATCACATGTATTTACAAATTTATGTGAGTCTTCACATGATTACTGGATCACAGATCTATGAAAGGCAGCTCTTCATACATTGATAGCTGAGTAGAAACATCCAGGCTTTCTTTTACATGCAAATTATTGAATCAAACAACATCAAATCCCCAGAAGAATTGTAGGGATTAATGTCATCATCACAGCTCATTCAATTCACCTGTTTCACTTTTGACAAGAACAGATGTGAATGCTGATTATAAAATTAGATTATCAAAGATATAACCGCATAGTGACTTCTATTGCAACTTCAGATCCAGATGTGGTTTCATTGCTGGGTTAAATAATTACCACTCCTGGCAGTTGAAATGCTGCCGTATAGCTACAACATATTCCTTATATCCCTAAACTAAGAAAATACAAATAAGTCTAGGTTTAGCAAACACAGTCCAAAATATTGTTTCTTCTACAGGAATATACCACATATTCAGCTTGCTGTCATAGTCCAATCAACAATGACATGCAATTCTTTTCCTTTCACAATGATTTCATTTTATGCTTTGTATATAAGATGCATTGATTTTTGGTCAGGTGATAATGAATTATCAGCTACACTGATGCCTAAGAAGAAAGATGTGTTTTGGAGTTTGAAAATGGAACTCTGTAAAATTTGGAGCCCAGATATCTCTGTTAATTTCTTGGGGATCAAGAGAGTTGTTACATGTGAATGACCTACTATTAAAACACATTGTACCACCCTCTGGATTTCTTAAGATACAGGATGTAACATGCATCTCATTGGCATGCATTATTCTTGCCCATTTACTATGCTGAAAAGTTGCTATTTTTTTTAAGTGGGACCAAGTATATCTTTGCAAAAACATACCCATCTGCCATGGAAACTGTTCTGCAACTTGGAGCATGTCACACAACTGATCCAAATTTGTTAAGTGTCTCTGTCTCCGACACATTTGCCCATGGAAAATAATATCTGCATTAAAATGCATAAAGAAGAAACTTCTAGAACTTATCTTAGGCATGAGATTGATTATGTTTTGTTGAGTTTTATTGTTATTGTTGTCATCAGAAAATTAATGAATTGTTAGAATTGAAATTAAAAATTATATAGATTTCCACTTAAAGAGACTTTGTTTACTCATCCATCTTACGAATAATTTATTATGAGGTAATGTTAACAGAAGAGGGTTACATTGTAATGAAAGGAAAGGATGAGATGAGCAGTGGACAGGACCATGCCCAATACTCACTCACTAAGACATTTATTCTCTTTTTCACTAAAGGTTCATTCGGAAGCTTGAAATGAATGTTTCAAATGGAGGGATAATACAATACAATTTGGAGGTTGGGCATTACAGAAGTTCTTAGGTCACTAGAATAGTCTTAATTTCCTGAGAGTGATGTCTTTATAGAAAGGTGCAATCTGTTGCTGAAGAAGTTGCCACGAGAGACAGGTTTTGATTGTTCATAAAATTTGCCTTCGTGGATCAAATTAATACAGATGATGCTCCAAGTTGTTTTGAGATTATAATTTAATTTTAACCTTTCTCTCTTCCTTTTTCTCCTTTCAGAACTTCCCATTTACTCCTTCATTTCTCCTTCAAATTAATAGATTCCTTTTATACTAATTGCTATTCTATGT
>CABHPR010153085.1:7338-20134 GCA_902168415.1 Peromyscus melanophrys
ACACACACACACACACACACACACACACACACACACACACACACACAGAGTCACTGAAGGACACTGCCAGCAGAAGAACTCCCCTGACCCCCAGCCAGCAGCCCAAGTCCTGCTAGCTAGCCCTCTGTTCCCTTGGCCATCCCCATTAGTTAAGCCAGAGTCCTGAGAAGGAGAAACTGAGGAAGCTGAGAGAGCCTAGAACAAGCACTGTACCGCCTGCTTTGAAGAGTCCAAAATGCCTTCTCATGAGTCACTGTGAACACCTGAGCTGCAGAGGAGCCTGGAGGGCCTCAAAATGAGATGAGGCAGAATTGTGCATGTAAAATCACAAGTGTGCATTCCTGCTGACCCTGGACTTTCTATTTCTGAAGAAGAGAGAACAGAATTTAAAAACCTAATACCATGATCTTAGCTACTATTCCAGTTTCTGTGATAAAATACTCCAACACAATTAAAGAAGGAAGGGTCTACTGGGGGTCAGAGTTCGTTGTTATAGTCCATGGCTGCAAAGAGTCACAGTACAGGCAGCGGCTCACATTGTCTCAGCCGTCCGTCGGGAAGCAGAGAGTGATGAATGCCGCTTGTATTTAACTCACTTTCTCCCTTTTATACAGTTCAAGACCACAGCTCAGGAATGGAGCTACCCACAGTGGGTGAGTTTTCTTACTCTAATTAACTCAATCGAGATAATCCCCCAGAGGTATGTGCAGAGGCCCATCTCCCAGATGATTCTAGAACTCATCAAGTTGACAATTGAGACTAATTACCACAGTTATAAAGGTCCAATGAAAGGGTCCTTGGCAAATATACTAAAATAGTCTCCTACAATCACACAGTGTGGAGCCTTAAAATTGTTGGAGGACCAGCAAGGTGGCTTAGTGGGTAAAGACACTTGCTACCAAGCTGGACAATTGAAGTTCAATGATCCCGGGAACCCACATAGCAAAAAAAGAGAACTGACCCCTGCAGATTCCACATGCATGCTGTGGCACATGTACACACACACACACACACACACACACACACACACACACACACACACTGAGAGACAGAGAGAGTAAATAAAGTAATAGAAATTATTGTTGGAGAATACTCACAAACTTTGAAAAATGTTCGTCATGAGGGATCATGGGATATCACTGAGTAAAAGAAATTAAACCATAAAATAGTATTTTAAAAATTCGTATTTAAACAAGTAAAAAATATACAGAACCACATAAGTAGGTATCCAGGCTTGGAAGACAGCCCAGTGGGTAAAGAGCCTGCTGTACAAACCTGAGAACCTGGGTTCGGATCCCGGACACCCGTGTATATGTCCTGCAGCTCGTGCTATAACCTCAGAGCTGGGAAGGCAGAGATGGGCGTGAACTCTCTGACCAGCCAGTGTAGCTGAACTGATGCACTCCACATTCAGTGAGAGACTTATTTTTATTTTCTAGAGTTTTTACAATAAGTATTTATTTATTTATTTATTTATTTATTTATTTATTTATTTATTTATTTATTTTTTAAGCAACACCAAGAAGTTCACGTAAATATTTCCTGAGCAGTGTCAAAACCCAGCAACAAGCACATGGTTGTCTATGATCCCTGCTTTCTGTGAACCAGCTCATCCCTAGGCACAGAGTCAACAGCAGGTCATCAAAAGTGCTAATCTCAACCCAGGAACACATGTCTCTCCACATCTCCACTGCATCATCAACGCCTTCATTTAATGGGGATGGGGGAGAAATACTGAAGCTCAATCCATATCTACTGTGTTAGGCTAATCTTTATTGTGTATTTTCTGCAGACAGACTCTAGGGCAAGTACTCTAGTTATCAACTTGCCCTTCAATAAGTATAGAAGTTGAGTGCTGACAGCTAAGTACCATTATTGTTATTTCCAGGTCAGGAAGCAGAGGTTCCAAGATAAAAGCCACCACCTCCCCGACTCCAGTCCTTCATGACTAGTAAGTTAAAGAATGAGATTTCAAAGACAAGCCTGTATGCTTTCAAAGTCTTCACTATACATTTTCTTAAAAAAAAACTACAATTTTTCCACATTCTTTGTTTTTTTTTTCATCTCCATTCTCTTTTATATCTACAGTTCTGTCCTTCTAGGAGACTTATCTGTTAATATTTACAGAGAATTCCTGTGTGTTAAAAGAGGTCTTCCCAAAGACTTGGGTCTAGCACAAAAAACTTCCATCTAGGAAATGGCCAGAGATGAAGTAATCGATGACAGTTGGGAGAACCAAATAAATTATGTTCAAAGAGGTGATAGATATGCTAATTAGCTTAATCATGGTATCACTTCACAGTGTGCACATGTATCAATACAACAAGCTGTACACTGTAAAGAATACATAATTTTTTAGTTGTCAGTTATGCTTCAATAAGACAAGAAAATTAAAATAAAAAACAAAGGCAATAGAGTACTCCAAATTTCTTACTTCTTAACCCACTTCTATGTTATTGGCTGTGCTCTTTATGCCTGGGTGGACTGAAAACACATCAAGGCATACTGTGCAGGGCCTTCCCATCTCTGGGTTCTCATCTCATCGGTAGCTTTGAGCTGGCCATGGCAGAAATACTTGCACCATGGAAATGGTGAATACCACACAGCACTTGATTTATTTTGTTGAGTGCCCAGACTTCAAAAAGTAACGAGGAAAATGTTAATAAAGTTGATTAAACCTAAAATGGTGCTATTCTTTTTTTTTTTTTTTTGCAGCTATTACATGGTGAATATACAAAGACCAGTGGAACCATCTTTTTTTACTATTACACACTTCACCAAGGAAGCAAATGAATAATGTTCTGGCACATGTCTTTCCTGTGTCGTTCACATGGTGAAGAGAGAAACCTCTACTGAATCTGACCAGAGTGAAACATTTACTTATGGTTGACCACAGGCTGGTTATGGGTACACAAGCTGGGTAAAACTCAGTGAAAGCATTTTGTGATCATCAATTGACAATAGGTTCACAGTAACCATGTTAAATATGTTCAATTGTACTTGTAAGTTGTAAGCTTTAAATCTTTTCTATCAGTAAAAACTATAATAAACCATTTCCCCCTAGAGTTAGTTGTTGTATAATTAAAGCACATTGCTTAGATAGATCCATGGGCAATCCCCACCACACTTTAATCTGAGAATTATAAGGACAAATCTTCAGGGATTCCCAAGGAACCCCAGGAAGAGCAGCATTTCAGGCCTTTTAATTTTAATACTCTATGAACATCTTATTACTATCACAAACTAAAATATCTATGTTACTGACTTGGATGGTCTGACATTTAATACTTTCCTGCGGCATTTATACATGAATTTACTAATAGTTAACACATACACGAGGTGATTTTTCAACAGTATGAGAAGCCAAGAGATGTTTATTCGCTAAGATCAGACTAAAAGAAAATTGCATCTAGAAAGAGATTTAATGAGTATGCATCTTAAAATATGTAAAAGAAAAAGATGTCCTGTGTAAAAAAAGTCACACCTACAACAAAATCAGCATCAATGAAGCAATATAAAATATTGATTTATAGTCATACATCACAGGAAAACATTCTAACAGAAACACTATGAACAGAGTTTATGGTTTTAAGTCACATGATAAATAGTGCCAAATAGTGTCAAAAACATGTCTTAGTACCCATTTTTAAAGATACTTTGAACTCTGGACTTGCCTTTTAGGTAGCTCACCTCAGATTACTCAGGAGACTTAGAAAGTCCCTTAGAACATGAGCTAGAATGCAAAAGCAGCTTTCTGCATAGGAAACATCCCCAAACACTTGAAAATTATCAACCACAGCGTCTTCTCAGTGGTGCATGCATGCTTAGCATGCTGTTGCATGTATACACCACCATCATTACTGACTTAAGCACCTAGCTCCAATGATGATCACCAGCACTGCAAAAACAGCGGTTTCTGGCTCACCTTTCACTCAGTCAGAGTTCAGTCAGTCCACCTAAGAGGGAGGGAAAGGGAGAAGCAGTGTGGGGAACACTCCATTACAAATCTGACACCAGCAGACCTCACACCAGTTTTCCTGTCTTACTTGGCTATTTCCTGCATGGATAAGGAGCAACGGGTTATGACATGTAAATACATGTAATAGTGAGTCCATGCCAAAGGTCATCCAGACTTAAGGCTGGGAGATAGCTCAGTCAGTGAAGGGCTTATTGTGCAAGTATAGCGTTTGAGTTCAATTCCCAGACTTCATGGGAAAAGCCACTTGTTCACAGCACTTAGGAGGCAGAGACAGGCCAGTGAGGATTACTGAGGATCACTGACCAGCCAAGCTAGCTGAATTATTGAATTCCAGGCCAGTGAGGAACCCATAGCTCAAAAACAAACAAAACAACCAAAAGTGAACGGCATCCTGAGAAAATACACCTGTGGTTGACCTATGGCCTCCATGCACATGCACCTGCACATGCATGAACACACACACACACACACGCACGCACACACACACACACACACACACACACACACACACACACACACACTGTCACCCAGACTTTAAAGAACATATTTTATATATGTTTACTCCTACTTTATAAGACACATGATTTTCATTATCCTAATTGGTGAATATCCGTAGGGTCCATACACACAAATGAGCTTCCTTTGCAAATAGGGCTCCTACCCCTAGCCCCAGCTGTAGAGGTCAAAGATTCATCACAAGCATACACACCTGACTCTTTAGGTACTGAAGGTATAGAAGGGAAAGCAATCTGTCTTGAGCTGTGTGTCTGTGTGTGGTGGGAGTAGGTCGCATATGGACTGCTTTGTCCAGAGGGTATTCCACCCCCCATGTTTCAGAGACTTTGGGAATCCAGGCTCTGGGCACTTTGGGGTGAGTGATTCAAAGTGCAGAAGGGTGACCGTTACATTCACAATTGATGGTGAGAGCAGTAACAGCCAACACTCACACAGGCATTCTACACACTCGGGAAGTGTGGGCACTGCTGACTCGGGAAGCCAGCAGATGGATGGATAAGGATTGATGGATGGACAAGACTTTGAAACCAAATGTTACTTACAAAAGCTGTTATCAAAATGGCAAGACTATTTACAGCACAGGCAGCTTTCCAAATGTAGGCCAGAATTAAAACAAACAAACAAAAACAAAGGATATACTAAAAATAATGGACTCTATCATTGAACTCAATCAGAGAAACAACAAACATCAAAATAAGATCAGACGCATTCTCCCTTGGGGTCTGCAGGGAAATTGCTATCAACACACCATCCTGATTTCCATAGCTTCTAATTTCTTCTTTCAGTGATTGGAAACCAAGTATACAATTTCATCCTCCTTAATTCCCTCTCACTAGGAGTTGGGAATTTTCAATACCACAAGCTAATTAAAGATACATTATTAGATCGAAGACTTCCTTGCAACTCACCTGGCATAGAAGGGTTAATCGCATACATTTACCATCCTAACTTAAGCAGGAATAATAAGGGCAAGGAGCTGGCCTTTACGGCAACCTTTCTGAGATTATGCCTCTTCTTCAAAGCACAACAGTTTAAAAAAAAAATTAAAAGCCATGCAAATGGAGATGAATGGTATGCAGGCCACTGAGGTAATTAAAAATGTATTTCCCATCTCCTAGTAATTGAATTGTGTACAAGCTGCAAGTTAATGAGGTCATCTACCCTCAAGCACTGACAGGAAAGCAGGAATAATTATCTTTCAATTTTTTCCTATGTAGCAATTAATTTTAACCATTCGCCTACACGCTACTTCCACTCCCCTCATCCCAGTCAGTCAAAGTCATTGCTAAACTGAATTGACAAGCAATTGATACGGTGGTGGCCCGGAGCTGCCGAGGCAGGCAAGGTAATCAAGGGGCTGCAGCTGTTGAGGGCTAAGCGCTTCCAGGTGAATGTCGCCTGAGATTTCGCATTCTGCCACTCGGAGGACATGGGACACACCGTGGTGGCTGACAGAACATCTGGTGCCAGGTGGGCTGGGAAGGGGCACCGCTGACTTGGGAAGGTAACAGAAGGATGGACAAGGATTGATGGATGGACAAGGCTTGGAGACAAAATGTCACTTACAAAAAACTGTTCTCCAAAAATGGGAAAGGAAATGTTTAGCCATCCGTTCAACTTGTGTTGAGTTTATGGGAATCACGGAACTTCTTGGAGATTTTTGGCCAGTTGTTAGGGTCCTGCTGGCCAATTCTTCTAGAACTTGCAGGCAAGAAAAGTTTCTTCAGTCATTTTGCTCAACAAATGCTCGCTGTTGCTAGGCAACTTCATCCTAGCCCAGCACAGCACTGGGAGTGAATTATTCCACATCCACTGCAGCTGGGCTACATGGCCCAGAATGCATCATGTTTTGACAGGTATCAGTCTACCTGAAGTCTAGGTCAAAGTCTAGGCTTGTGACTCCATCTGTTCTTGTTTGTCTAACTAGCACAAGTGGAGACAAGTGTCTTAGCAAATACCTAAGAGAGGAGAGCCCTGCGATGCTCACTTTCTCCAGTTAACCTGAATGGACTAAGAGATGCCCAGATAGTGAGCATAGCACCATGTTTATATATATCTTTAAGGATGTTCCCGGGGGGGGGGGGAATGCCATTAGCCTCAATGAGCTAAGTCAACAAGATATGCCCTTATTCAGTGTAGGCAGGTACCATGCATCAGCTGAGGGTCTATGTGAACAAAAGTATAGGAAAGGAGAATTTTCTCTCTTCTAGAGTTGAAACGCCTGTATCTCCTTGCCTTAAACATCAGAAATCTAGGTCCTTAGGCCTTCACACTCCAATATTTATAACAGAAGTCCTGAGGCATACCAGTCATGACCTGGTTTTTATGTGTTTGGAAGCACACAGAGTCACACCACTGGCTTCTCTGATCTTCCCAATCAATGCATATCTTGGGACTCCTCAACATCTGTGATTTCAGAAACTGCTTCTGCTATTTATCTATTTGCTACTTAACTCCATAATTACCTCCATAATTTACCACACTATCTATCTGTCTGTCTGTCTGTCTATCTATCTACCATTTATAATCTATTTATCAGCTCCATAATTACATGAGCCTATTCCACCAATCTACCCATCTATTCATCTATTTATCTTACCGGTTCAATTTCTCTGAGAACCTTGACCAATAGAAGGCCTCCATTCATTAACCTATCTAGACTTACTAAGTATTTAAATAGGTCTTTTAAAAAAGATTTTAATTAGATGTGTCCATGTCTGTGTGTGGGTATGTCCACATAAGTGTAGGTGCCAGTGGAGGCTAGAAATACTGGGTACCTCTAGAGCTGGAGTTACAGACAGTTGTGAGCCACCCTGGTGTAGATGCTAAGAATCAAACCTGGTTCCGTGGAAGAGCAGCAAGCACTGTTAACCTGTGAGCCATCTCCCCAACTCCCTACTCAGGTCTTAATGCTAAGAAATGGCTTACTACTAAGTCCTATGAGAAAAAGGACTACACGTTATGTATCAGCACCAGTGCTAAATAATTGCTGCGTGTTGAGTAGTGCTAAACCAAGCATGAGCTTCTGGCTCAGCTTATTTTGTTGTCTAGATACAAGTGTTGATAGAAAATTCACTCTTCACATGTCCCTGTACTGGCAATAACATTTGGCTACCTGGTCATGGGGTGACTGGGTGAGGGAAGGATAGAGTGAGGGTATTACCACCAAAGCTGCAACCTCCCCTCATTCTCTGAGGGCATGTTGTCTGTCTTACCCTTCTTCTGTATGTGTCCAGACTATTGGGCATAGTTCAAGTATCCAGAATCATTCCACTAAATGGGCCCCAGTGACCATGGAGTTGCCCAGGAGGCTCAGACTTAGCACTGGGAAGTGACACCACCAGGAAGTGTGGGCTCCTAGGAGTCTGGCAGAAAACAGCACATGCGCACAGAAGGCATGTGAGGCCAGGCTGAGTGAGTATTTGCTTCCCCAGTCTCCAGCCTCCGCAGGCTCTCTGGAGAGTGCCACACCAGGCAGAATAGATGGCTGGGAATCACACGTTCGCAAATACTTGCACAAAATGGATTTCCTTTTGAGAGTATATCCTAAGAGTTTTGAATGGCAGAGCCTTGCCCAGAGCCTCGTGAAAATTCTTGAAATCCAGACAACAGGCATGGAGGGAGGGAGGGAGGTGCCTGTGTGGGGGTGTCCTGAGTGAAGCAGAAGGGGAGGGGAGAACCCTTTTCTCTTCGTTCCTGAGGCTTTGATTTAACTGCTCATTCTCTTAATGTCTATTCCATTCCCTCAAGGGAACCATAGAAGAGAGGTCCCTTGAGTCCAGTCCTGTTCTGATCACTGTAGAGGTGACTGACCCAGGAAAATTCAGGGATCTGAGGCAGAATCAAAGAGGACTCTCCCTCAAGGCCTGCTTGGGATGACAAACACGTTCCTACGTGAACCCTGGAGGAGCGCCAGAGCGGAAGTGCTCTTCATCCACATTGTGAAGATGAGCAATAATCATTACAGGGTGCCTACTCCCAGGAGGCAGTGAACACCAGTACAGTCTGAATATAGGGAGGTCAGCAGACACACCCCGTATGATCATAACTACAACTTCACCTGTGGGGTGACTCTTCCTGCCCCTCCCCACCCTCGACAAATCTCTCTCCTAAGGGGACAGAGAAGCTATTGGTTTACTTCCTACCTTGGGCGAGGAAGTTTATGCATCCATTCACTTGGTTTTCATAGCAACCTCACTCAGGGTTAAACCCCAATTTCTAAACGAGAAAACTGAGGCCCAGAAAAGTAAGGCTTAACGGAATTGTCAGAGCCCCCCACTATATCAGGGTGAATCAACATAGGCTATGCTGTTCAAGGCACACCAAACACACCCCACCAGTGACTCACTATCCACTGGCTATACACCAGCATTTATATGATAGACGGAAGCTGGGACTCCGTGAGATGACCTGTCCAGAGGGACCCGGTCACTATGGGTTAGAGCTGAGATTGACAGTTGACAGTATCTGATTGAAGAGTCTGCACATATATTTCCTGCACCACTCAGTATCCTTGGCCAGGGCTGCCCAAACCTCAAAGCTATGAGTTACTTACTGAGTCTTTGGAATTCTTACCTGCTGCTACTGACAACCTTCTTTGAGCGGAAGTGTCCCAAGGCAGCCCAGACTGGGGGCGGGGGGCGGGGGGTGGGTGGGAATTCTGTCTGCATCTGTGACACAGAGCTATACAGTATCTCAAATCGAGAGGCGAGATTCCAATCAGGCCCTGGGGAAAAGCTGTGAGTGCACAAGTGTGCACCCACGTGAACACACATTCATGGAGGTGCTCAGAAACAGACGGTGTTGTTCTCACGGCTCCACCAGGCGATGGGGCCACCAGCAGGACACTCCACCATCCATCCCCTGCTGGAGACAAAGCTGTTCCACCTCTGTGCTGACCCCTGGAACCAGTGGACAGTCAGACACAAAGAAGCCCAGCTTCATTTAGGCAGCCAAACCGTCATGTGAGGAAAATCCCTCCCAGAACAACAGATTTCTCTGAGGAGAATACAAAAGGATGGACAGGTGGCTTCCCATTGAAACGCTTCACCCACAACTTCCCCTCTCAGCTCCAAACTGCCTGGGCAGGCCTGGAAAGGAGAAGACATGCTGGCTTCGAGTGGAGAGAGATTGTGAAATGCAAAAGTACCTTTGGAATTGTTCAAGCATTCTAATTTGATCAATAAAGTTTCAGAAGGGAGGAAGGTGGATGATGATGGAGGTGGTCATGACGACAACTAAGCTGCTAATTATTAAGCAGAATAATAATGGTAGCTACGATTTATTAAGCACCTACTACCTGCCAGGCACTGTGATTTCCATGCTTTCTCTAATTTGATCTTCCCAAGAACCCCTATAGCTGTTGTTCTAAGCATGTCCCCATTTTTGGAGAAAATAGAGGCTCTAAAAAGGTTTTTTATTCACTTCCCAAAGCCTAGCTAGCTAGCAAGCATGGCAGCTGGGGTTTAAATTGAGACTACTTTATTCCAAGCCTGTGATGGATCTCTCCTCCCTACCCCATCTACCCCCTCGTGTGTGTGTGTGTGTGTGTGTGTGTGTGTGTGTGTGTGTGTGTGTGTCTGTGATGCATCCGTGCGCGCAGACACACAGACACACAGACACACACACCCATGAGTGTGAGGTGTGTGTACACTTATATCCTAATGCATAAAATAAAGCACCCCAAGCAATTAGCTCTCCAAAAAGCAGGAAGAACTCTGGGACAGACTCTGGCCTCTCTCTATTCAAAGGCCAACCTGATTGGAGTATGTAAGAGGGTACCCATGGTAGCCCTGTGCTCCCAGGTGATACCCGCTTTGCTTTGGGTCCCATCCTTCCTTCCCTTCAGGAAACCCTCCCTAGCAAGGAAGCTTTCTCTTGTATTATTCAGCCTCTCCACTTGAACTGTGACCACATAGTTTTTTTTCATATGCCTCTGTCTTTCTGATCTTTATACATTCAAAAAGTAATGAAGACTTCCCTTGACTACACACTCTACTTTATTGCCAAACTATCTCATTGCCTTTGGGCTATACTTGCCCACCTTTCTTTCACTCTTCAAGCCCTTCCTGTAGGAATTGTGCTCCAACTTGGCACTAAAAGAGACATGGCTAGTATCTGATGACCATCATGTTGAGAAGTCCAGTCCTCGTTCCTTATTTTGTTTATTGTTTCCACCTCACTGAAGTTTTAGAACTGCCCCATGAAGTGAGGTCATTCCTACACCCACTCTAAAGATAAAGAAATGGAAGCCTTGAGATGCTAAGTACATCTCTGAGTGACACGGCTCACTAGCTGGGCTAGGATTGGAACCCAGACACATGGTGCCCCCATCAGCATCCTCAACGTCTAGAAGTCATGATTCTGTAGATGCAGATACCCGAAGATGCTCATTAAGAAGGTGCTTGAGGGCTGGAGAGATGGGTCAGCAGTGAAAGACACTGGCTGCTGTTCCAGAGGTCCTAGGTTCAATTCCCGGCACCTACACATGGCTCAAAACTATCTGTAACTCCAGTGCCAGATGACATGTTGCCCTCTTCCGGCCTCCACGGACCAACAGTGCATACACATACATACACATAGGCAACACACTCATATACATGAAATAACTTTTAATTAAGGAAAGTATTCTATTCTTGTCCCCCTTTTTATAACTTAATGACACAGGTATGGTGAGAGGAGATGTGACTGCGAGTCACACCACAGCCCCCTCAACCAACCATGGCAGCCATGGTCACTCTCCTCAGATATGCTGCAACCAAGATCTCCATTGCCAGTGGGCTGCAGCTGCCATTGGCCTGCTGCTCACACCCAGGTGGACTCTGCACAGGTCCTCGCTCACTATGTCAGCAATTATTTCACACTGTGGGGCAGGTGCATCGGTGGAGACTAGGTTTCACACTGTATCCATGATGCAAAGGAGGCTAGGAAAACAAGTGACCTGATGTGCCCTGCGTCTGTGATGCGTATGTTAGTAGACAGGGGCACCTGCTGTCAGGAGACACATGTTCAATTGCTGATAGGCCAAAAGAGTAGCTAGCAATTGCTAAGCAAAGTTCTTCCCCCAGGACCAGCTGTATGATCCTTCACTTTGTGCCTATCTTATAATATCTGTGTTGAACACTGTGCTAGAGCACCACATTAAAAATTATTCATAATCACCTGGCCTCCAAAACCCTGCCCCAGAACTTCTTAACTATAAGCCTGCTTGTCATTGTGTCTCAGCATCTCTTTCTTCTCTCCAGGGAAACCAAAGTCTGTTTCTACTGATGAGTCTGTACTAACCATGGAAGACTCAACATGGCTTAGCTGGTATCCAGCTCTTCCCAAACCTTTCTTCCTTCACAGGCAACCTCGGGGGCCACAGACCTTCTCCCCAAAAGGCTTTCAAGCAGCTGTATCTTGACTGAGACAACTGCTTCTCAACAAACACCCTTGGGTAAACCGCAGACCTGTGAATGGAGCCTAAATGCTTTCCCACACTTCACCTTCTCTGGTCTTCCTTCTACACCCCATTTGATCTTCAGTGTAAGTGTGAATCACCTTCATCTCATAAATGGGACACCCTAAAAAGCTTCATGAAGTTGTCAGAGCCAAAGAGACGGCTCAGCAGGTAAGGTGCTTGTTCCACAAGTCTGAGAGTACCGGAAGTCAGATCCTAAACACCTATGTAAAAACTGGGCATGGTGGCACACACCTTGTGGTGGTTCATTTGGGGGGAGGTTAACGTGACACAAACCAGAGTCATCTGGAATGAGGAAACTTCAGCTGAGAAATTACCTCGTGCTGGCTGCAGCAGCACATATACTAAAACTGAAAAATTACCTCAATCAGATTGGCCTGTAGGCAAGTTAAAAATTAAATGTGTGTGTGCCTGTGCCTGTGCATGAGTGCCAGAGGTTGGCTTTGGGTATTTTCTGTAAGTCTCCACCTTATTTTTTCAGGGCTTTCATAGAGCCCGAAGCTGACCGTTTCAGCCAGACTAACTAGCCTGTGATCCCCTAGGATTCTCCTCTCTCTGCCTCCCTAGTGCTAGGGTTACAGGTGTGTCGAAGGTTGCTTTCTGTGGCTGTGATAAACACCATGACCAAAACAACATGTGGAGGAAACAGTTTATTTCACCTCACAGCTTACAGTCCGACATAAAGGGGAGTCAGGGCAGGAGCTCAGGGGAGACTGAAGCAGAGGCCATGGAGAAACACAGCTGACCAGCACACACGCACTTGCTTAGCTTGCTGTTTTGTTTTCTGCGCGTACACACACACACACACACACACACACACACACACACACACACACACA